>OU612059.1:113289062-113593932 GCA_914767635.1 Melanostoma mellinum
ATTTGTAGCAGAGCTTACGAAATCAATGGGTGTGTCCTCAAGCTGCAATGAACTTAAAGTTGATTCATCGAGGACTTTACGAGAGATGGGTATAGCTTTTGACTTAACTGGATTTAGGATTAAGGCATTTCCCTGAGACCAACGTGAGATGAGTAGCAAATCTTCATTCATTAAGGCAACTGCCTCATTTTTCGCCGACAAAGGTCGACTGATCAGCAGCTGCACATCATCGGCGTAAAGATGGATTTTGCAGTTTTTTTATAACAAGTGGGAGTTCGTTTATATATAGGGAGAAAAGAATTGGTCGAAGTATCGATCCCTGTGGAACACCGGTTACAAATTTCATAAAACTGGACGAGCAATCATTTGCTATAACACATTGTTGTCTCCCACTGAGATAAGAAAACATTAACTTACATGACTCGATGAAGAAACCATATAAATTTAGCAGCTTTTTGCACAATATTGAATGGTTGACAGTGTCGAAGGCCTTTGAGAAATCTAATAGTGTTAGAATTGATATTTGGTCGCCATCCATTGCAGTTCTTATTTCATCTGAAACTAGAAGTAGGGCTGATGTGCAGCTCCGTTTCTGGCGGAAACCAGACTGGCGGAAACCAGACTGGCGGAAACCAGACTGGCGGAAACCAGACTGGCAGGAACTCAACAGATTGTTGGAAAACAGATAATTTTGTACCTGCTTATAGACTGCTTTCTCGAAGACTTTTGAAAGGAAGGGAAGAATAGCTATTGGTCGGAACTCTGTCTCTAAGCTACTAGTTTTCTTAGGAATGGGGATAATTTTTGCTTTCTTCCACACCAAAGGAAATTCAGAGGTTGTTAAAATGGTGTTGAAAATGTGCGTTATAAAACTTAGTAAGTATGGGAGAAGGAGCTTAATAAATTTAGGGTTTATTAGATCGATACCAATGGCACTCGATCTAATTGATAATATTGCCTCAACAACGTCCTCTTCCTGAAGCCTTACAAAACTGAAATTGTTTTGAACAGTACCTGTTTCAATTTCGTTCAAGAAACTGCTTGGAATTTCCTCGTTTGAGGAATGAGGCTTGGAGGTGAATTTCTTATTGAGAGCATCACAGTCTATGTCACTAGGAAGAGGCTTAGATTGTTTTCCAATACCAATTTCTCTCAGTCTTCTCCATACGTTCTTACTAGAAACTGAGGTACCGAGTTTTTGTTCATAGTAACGCATTTTTGCTGATCTTATCATTGCAACGACTTGATTTCGCAAACTGCGGTAAGCTCGGTGAAAGTATTCGACCCCATATCGTTTCCACTGACTGTAGGCAGCATCTCTCCGTGACATGAAAGCGCAAATGTCACCATTCAACCAAGGGGGAGACGTATGTTTTACAAGGCAGGTTTAAATGGGTACATGCATGTCAAACAAAGAACTGAGGTTACGTCCAAAGAAACTTATCTGCTCATTAATGTTCGGCATAAGGTAAAGTGAATTCCAGTCTATATTGTTGAAATCTCGCAGTAAGTGAGAAAATTTTGAGATAAATGAGTGTCCAATAAATTACAGTTAAAATCACCACACATGATGTATGTATATATCACTAATATAATTGTACGGCCGGTAGACAGATCCAACCAAGACGTTTTCGGTGTCACATTTGATATTAACAAATAAATATTCTATGGGACTGCTGTCGTCCGATTTACAAACAAACCTGCTACTTAATCCATCGCGCACATACAAAGCAGAACCACCACCAGTCCGAGACATACGATCGGCTCGAAAAAGCTTATAGCCCTGCAGACGATAGACTTCGTAACATATGTTTGGATGAAACCATGTTTCAGACACAGAAACAATATCGATCTTAGAATCCGTAAACAAGTATCTGAGTTCCCCTAGTTTTTTAGTCAAACTCTGCGCATTTAAATGGCATACACTTAGTCCATTGTTTTGAGCTCGTAAAACTCGTATCATATTGTATAAACTCGTATTCATGTGACTGCCAGTGAACCCCCTGGTATCATTAGCTGCACTCGCAAATAATATACATAGCTACCAAAGTAGCAGTACCTTGAGAGAGAATAAGAAGCATAAGAAGTTAAACAGACAAGCATTGCTATTTTTTTATGCTCTAAGAATAATATTTGGCAAAACGTCGTTACAGAAAGCTAAGGGAAAAAGCAAGATTAATAATAAATAGAGTATAAAAATAATTATTTAAAAAAGGCATGCATAAAAATTTGCAGAAAATAAATACTTTAAAAATTTTTTTACAGTGTATCATTGCTTACGGCAAATCTAATCTGACGATACGGCGGCTTTTAAATTTTCAACGCTGTTTGCAGCAAGGCTTCTTCCATTAGCAGTTGGTTTGATGAAAACAGATCCATGCATAGTATACACACTGTACAGTTGATGTTCGTTCCTTAATTTGATGGCATGGTGTATCAGAGTGCGAGTGTTTGCGGTTAAACTTTCATTCAAAAAACATGCGTTGTCGGAGTCAATACCCAGGTTACGCAGTGAAAGTTGACGATTTTGTATATAAATAGACCTTTAGTATAGAAATAGACCTAAGCAAAGAGTTTCTCTCATGAGCATTGTTGAATTATAGTATAATAGGTGGTGACAGTACATTTGGGCTCTTTGTGGTTCGAGAGCGAAAACGAAAAATATTTTTCAGTGTTGGTGGTTTGCAGTTTGCTGATAGACAAAGAGTGTGAAAGACCAGTGTTATATTCTCTTCGGGAAAACTAGGAACTCCAAACAAAACAGCATCAGCGGCGATCTCTTTTTTTTTTCAGTTTCATCGATCTGTTGCTGCAATGACAACATCTTTGTGTTGAGTTCATGCAATTCAGCAGAATTACTCTGAACAAAATTTTAACTCTGCTTAAGATCTGCGATTGCCTTGTTTACTGGTATTAACCTTTTTTTTGATCGTGTTGGCTTCAATGTGTTCTACTCGGCTCTCAATCTCCGCTATCCTATTGTTAATAATGCAATACTTCTCTGACCAGACTTGTTCAGTTTGCTCCAGTTTGGCAAAGAGATCACCGCGGATTTTTTGGAACTCGTCCGTTATGCGTTTGATGATTGTGTCAGTGTGCTGCGTTAACCGATTTTCTAGAACTGACTTTGTGAATATGAATATATTTTGTTGTCGCCTTTACACCTAAATTTATGTGCTTTACCTGACTCCGGGTGTTGGACGGTCTAGGTCTTTCGTAGTTTCCCGAATTTTTTATGGCCCCACTTTGGGGTGAATTGTCATGTCTGCTGTTGTTGTACTTTCTTTTCCTACACTGGTCTATTGTATGTCCAATTTTAGTTTTAAAATCATACTTTATGAATCACATGATAATAGCTTTTGTTAAACTAAGAAAATTTGAAAAAAAAACTTAGTTGTTGACCAAGGTTTTTACAATAGTTTCATGAAGCGGTATTTCGTACGTTATTGACCCATACAGGATGACTTGTATTAGGATTTGAATTTGGGCTTTGAGGTTTATAAAAGTTTGAAGTTCTGTTTGCACTTTGCTGAAGTCGACACTGTATAGTATTTTTTGTTTTCGTTCGGCAGTATTTGCCATTTACTGCAGAAAGAAGCTTTTCTTCTTCAATTGTTATATCTACAGTCACTTCTTCCTCTACACCTAGCGCTTTTTACCATTGTTTTTGATTGCGGTGTTAGCCCGTTGCAAAAGCTATTTAAACTGTTTTGCTATTTAAATTTCTAATGGCCAAGTTTGCCGTATTATCTTTTGTGCTAGCCTTTGCTTTGTTAAGTTCGTTGAAAAGAGCATTAGCCCTTTCTGCGTAGCCAGTTATAGGTTCTTTAAAGCCTTGCTTAAATTGAAAAATTTCGGTCTGTATCACTTGCATATACCTAGTTTTTCGAAAGTTTTTTATGAGAGCCCCTTTTAACTTTTTCCATGCATTGTAATCATTAGATGGATAGATAGATCGATAGGTAGAAAGATAGATAGATAGATAGATAATCTTATTTCAAAAAGATTTTACAAAAAACAGTGTATGCTGTTATAAAATTAATTAAGACAATAACTTTAAGTTGCCTGTCAGGTTAAGAGGTGAATTAAAATTGAAGTTTAGTGAGTAGATTTAATTTCATTAATTACGAATATTCAATTAAAATTAGGTTGCGATACTTGATTGCAGTTTGTAGAAAATTGCCTAGTTTAAGGTAGCAGTTGCCATTCAAAACGTTGAGAAGTTTAGAGCGGGAGAGCACGTAGTTGCCCAGAAATGTTCTTCTGAAGCCTTTAAAGATTGGACAGGTTCCGACGAAATGCAAAGTGTTTTCCGGTGCATCCATGTTGCAAACTGTACATATACTATACATATACCATCAGTACCTTTCTGGAACGCTATTCCATTGAGATTGAGAAGCCCACAATGATGATTGAAATCATATCACAAGAGTTTGAGTCATCAAAATAATTTGGTAATTCGGAGTAAAGCAGGTTGCAGTATTCATCATAAAATTGGGACTGTGTGGCGCTGGTGGTAAATTCAATCCAGTGTTTTTCTTTACGTTTTGATAGAGGAATACTATGCACTCCATGCCAATCAAGCAAACTTATGTTGAAAGAGAAGTCAATCGACGCACTATGAAAGAGATCCAACCATTCCTTAGCCCAGAATGTTTTTTTATAATAATGGCTTCTGATAAGATTTTGGGTAGTCTATTATTTGGAAGAGATAAGGTTCTTCTTATAAATGAAACTTGAGAGATGTAAGAAAAGCTTTAGGCAAATCAGTTTCGATGTGCAAAGCATATTTCGGCGTGTTATCCGGTAGCAGGAAACATCTTTTTATAAAAAATCGTTGCAATTTTTCAACTTGGTTGTGTTCACGATATCCCCATACCTGAGCACAATACAGAATTATAGCTCTAGAAGCAGCATCATATATTTTAAATTTTGTAGAATGCTGGACAGATTTATCTCTCAATGACCCCAATCTATTATTTAGATGCTCGTTCAAAGACATGTTGTGGTTGGAAGCTACCCCTAGATATTTGTAATGGTTTGACACATTTATTTCGGCATTGTTGAAGAACAATTTTTTACAAGCTGCTCTTTGCCCCCCATTTCGAAAAATTACTACTTCTGATTTGCCAGGATTAACTTCATGGTTCTACTTTTTGCAGTAAGTACTAAAGCTATCAATAAGTTGTTGTAGATAAGCAGGATTATCCGATAAGAGGACATTATACTTGAGTATAACGTTATCTGTCTGGCCAGTTAATTTGGACCTAACAATGTCTAGGAGTTCAGCCTTTTCAGGATCAGTCGTATTTTTTTTTCTATTGAAGTAAACCTTAGCTCAATAAACCTATCTAAATTTTGTGACCTTCCACCAAACTCTGATGAGTTTAATGGATTGTGAAGTATTGAACGACATAATCCCTACTTTTATTTTAGGCATGGAAAAGGCTGAGTTTCTATTTTTGCACTCCTGCCTTGAAGCTGGTGATGCCAAGAGTTTTTTTGTTTCTGTGTTTTTTTACTTCTCACTTAAAGCCGTTAATGTCAGGAATTTTTCGGTTTCGGTTTTATAGATTTCACTATCTGAGGATCTGTGCGAGCGAGAGACTTTTCTACTTCTTAAGGAAATATGTAGATTCAAACCAGGGTCGGACATATGTATTTCAAAATAATTGAAGGAGTTTGTATAGGTACAGTAGACTCGCGGTAAAGTGAACTACTGAAAACCGAGCGTGTTCATGTTTACGGGTTGTTCACGTTTACGTTCCGTAGGAAATCAAGTTGAATTTCTGGAGTTTCTTTACTGTCATTATTAATCGAAACTCTCAAATTTGTATGCTTTCTAAGGATGTAAACAGTTAGTAAATAAAGCTATTGACATAATCGAACAGTGCACATTTTTATGGAGTTTAAGTAAGTTTATATTTTCCAAGTTTACAAAATTTTTAAGCACAATTTCTTCAAAGCTTAATTCTTTTGTAAAATTACACTGGTCTTCAAAATAGAACTTTATGACTGTTTCCAAAACCAAATTATACTTTTTTATAGGTTTTTGCTTCGCTGAATCTAAATATGAGCTCAGAATTTAACAGCTCGCGTTTCTGAGATAATAGGCGTTCAAGATTGAAAAAATCCAGTTTTTGTTATTGTTGTGCTTTGATTTCCCACACCTTCAGAGGAAGTCGTCGTGCGTTGAACTCAATGCAATTTGAGTCGACTCGTTGCACATCGATTGCTCAATGCCTTGTATTGGGTAAAACGTGTATGCATTTCAGTCATCAAATTGTGCTGAGTTTTCAAACGCATCGGCTATCCAATGTTGAACTTGGAGTTCGCGATCGGTTCTATGACACGATAACTTCGAGTTGTAGTTTAACCATTCAAGTGTGCGGTTGTTTTGGATTTGTATTTGGAAAAGTATACATAACATTTTGGCGCAGCCGGTGGGATGAACATACGTTTTCGGATTAAAAAAAAAGCCTAATAGCAGAAAGCGGTTCGTTGAGTTTAATCTTTGTGTTTCTCCGAGATCTTTTTCTAAATTGTAGTTTCTAAATCGTGTGCTTTGACATCCATACTAAGTATAACAAAAACACTGCAAAATTGTGAGTAAATAAGTTTCACCAAAAACAACGCAAAGACGAAAAAATTGTTCAATGTAAGTATACCATTGTTTTATTTTTTTCTATTGTTGCCTGTTTCTTTCTATGGTTGGTGTAATTTTTTTTGGTTGTTGAGTGTGATTGCTGTAAAAGTAAGAAAAATAATTAATAGATACAACTGGGTTAAGTTATAGGTTTTGTTTGATTTTTGTTGTTTTTCTCTTTCCTTGCGATTGAGTTTATTTGTACATGGCCAAAAGTGAAACTGAAACCCAACTTAACGACCTGATCGAAGAATTAGAATTGTTGAAAAAAGATAAAAAGAATCAACAGCGGCAAGTAAAACAATTGAGCGAATTACTTCTTTCAGAGCTCAAACAAATTTTAAATCCTGAGGTTTATAGCCTTATCAGTTTTCAAATTAGTTCTCAGTGGGGCAAGTTGACGCGTCTAGAAACTTAAGACGCTGTGTTGGTTGCATACACAAAAGCCGTCAACGATTTGAAAGAAAACCACGAGAAAGCTAAATAATTTGGCAAAGTCGTTTGAAAAAAGCGAGCAGTATCGAAAAGCTGCCGAAAAGTGACTTAACCAAGTCACTGAAGAAGCTGATCAGAAAATAAGTCAACTGACAAGCGAATTAAATAAAAGTTTGTCAGCACAAAAGGAAAGAAGTGATTCGCAAAAATCTAGTTTCTCTAAGAACCTACTGCCGTTGTTCACACAACCTACTAAGACCAGTGAAAAAATACAAGTTAGCAGGGCAGTTCAAACCGTAGTAGAAGAAAACAATTCAAATTTTACAAAAAAATGAACTACGAAGCGATCAGTAAGATTGTTGCCCGTGTGGTTCCTCAATTTTCGGGTTTACGGACGCCTAAACTATCAACGAGAGTTTACGAGTTTTTGAATGGGTGTCAACTGGGTTTCAAGTGTCTTAATGACCCCGGCTTACGCCAACACATGCTGACGACATCAGACACGGACATACAAAAATTTGCTGAAACGGCCCAAGAAACGAATGCATCTCCATCTACACACTCAACTGCGTACATTGGCACTCCCTTGCCCGGTGTGTCACCTGGACAAGCGGCAGCCCCTGTTTTCAGACTACCCAGGTCAAGGAAAAACATTCCAGGACACAAGGGCAAGATTTTAAAGTAAAATGCGGATTCTGTAATAAGGCCAATCACACTTATGCAGAATGCCGGCAAAGAAGGAGCACACCTTATTGTGAAGCGTGTGCCTCCTATGTGCACAGCATAGATGTGTGCCCGAAGTCCCATATTTTCACTATAAAACGCACGACGCAAAAGCCGCAAGTAAAGTGCAAGTGGTGTTCTAGACTGGGACATGTGGAGGACGAGTGTTTCTCGAAAAAAAAAATTACCTTCGAGAGCAATCGGGAAACGACCCGGCGGTCAGTTCAAGAAGGTAGACTGTGCCTCCAAAAAATTATCCTCAATAAAAAAACAAAGAAGTAACTCTCCAGTGTAAGGGGCACTGAGTGGACGGCAAAGAATAAGAAAAGATGATGCTTCTGTCTTAAAGGCTTTATTACAACTGATCAAAAGTGTACATTAATTCATTTCAGATGGTTGCTAACGAGAATGCATGCAGGTACATAAGATAAGTAAGATAAGGCTTAAGTATACTGTAACATCATTCGATTAGTGGATTATAAACTTACGTTAAACGAATATATAAGATTAGCTGGATACTGACAAGTACATAATATGCAAGGTTTAGAATTATAGGGTGCTTAAGAATAAAGCCAAATGATAAGTTTCCATTTCTTACACCGGCTTCGTTGATATTGTCAGAAATATGCAATAATGAGTTGCCTACGATATCAAAAGCTGAAGAAACTTCTATAAAAAATAAAAATAAAACCAACGGAAAAGGGCCAACACAGCGCTCAAATAACGAACAACATCCGAAAGTGAACGGCGACTCAAAGGTAAAAGACCGAGAGTCAAATTTCTTCACCTTTCAATCAGTCTGGAAAAGTTTTGGTGCTCGTAGACACGGGAGCAGACTCGAGCTTGTTAAAACGAAGTTGTTTAGCAAATGCAGGCAAT
Organism: Melanostoma mellinum; assembly: GCA_914767635.1. Lineage (NCBI taxonomy): Eukaryota > Metazoa > Arthropoda > Insecta > Diptera > Syrphidae > Melanostoma > Melanostoma mellinum. Next base: position 113,297,746 of record OU612059.1, read on the forward strand.
ATAAATACCCGAGACACTAAGCAATTGGGTGGTGTTTTTGTGGAGTGGGCACAACGGTAGGTACGGTTAAGACTCACTTACCTTTCCCAAAGAAAATTTTTACGAAATGGAACGTTATCGACGGCTTAGACCACATGCCCGCTGATGGTATACTAGGCCGTTTTACTCTCTGAAATCACACAATTATCGATGCGGTATCTAAGAAAATTAAATTTTTGGAAGGTAATAGAGTTCTGATTGAATTACCTCTTAAGTGTTTACCTTCGAATTCAACTTTCTTGTCCCCATTAAATGAACAAAACAAGCAGAGCAAAATTGGAGCTCGTACACAAACAATTGTTAAGCTCCAAATTCCATATTCCAAATCGAATGAATTACTTGTTCATTCACTTGTGGAATTTATTTGGGAAACACAATTGTGCAAGCGAAGAACAATTGTGTCCATGTCCCTGTTATGAATAGTACAACAAGAGACTACTTCTTGGACAAAAACTTCGTCCCGAGCTACTCCAATTTTAAAAACTATAAATTTGTTGATAATAGTTCGGGAAAAAAATATTAGCAAATTTTACAAAAAAATGCGAAAATGAACGGATAAGTCTTCTGTTGAATTCCTTTAATATGGATGAAAACCTAACCAACGAAGAAAAGAAGTCCGTAGAGCAGCTATGTATACAATACAATGATGTATTTTTACTAGGCGGCAATCCCCTTACTTACACACCCGTTTTGGCACATAGTATACGCATCAAGTCTGATCAAACACCTATAAATACTAAGCAATACAGAACTCCAGAGGTGCATAAAAAAGAAATAGAGAGGCAAGTACAGGATATGCTTGCTCAAGACATAATTTCTGAAAGTAAGTCTCCTTGGAATTCCCCATTGCTCATTGTAACCAAGAAGTCTGTCGAAGGTAAAAAAAGATGGAGGGTTGTGGTAGACTTCAGAAAACTGAATGAAGTCACAATCAAAGACGCTTTTCCCTTACCAAGAATAGAAGAAATTCTTGACTAATTGGGACACTGCCAGTTTTTCACTACTATGGACTTAGCAAGTTGTTACTATCAGGTATTGATCGATCCAGCCGATCGAGCGAAAACCGCGTTCAGCACTAGAACAGGGCATTACGAGTTCAATAGAATGCCTTTTGGTCTAACGGGTGCTCCGGCAACATTTCAAAGGATCATGAATCACATCCTGACTGGTTTGCGTCGCATTGATTGCTTCGTATATCTCGATGACATCGTGGTATATTGTAAAAACTTAGAGCAACACAATCAAAGACTTTCAAAGCTATTGGCCAAACTCAGACAACATAATCTTAAATTGAATACTGAGAAGTGCAATTTCTTACGCCGTGAGGTGACATATTTGGGACACATATGCTCAGAAGCCGGTGCATTGCCGGAACCAGGTAAAACTCAATTTGTCACAGATTTCCCTGTACCTTCAACTACTAAACAGGTGCAATCATTTCTGGGACTCGCGAATTACTACAGGAAATTTATTCCTCAACTTTCTAAAATTGCTGCTCCAATCAATAAGCTACTGAGAATCGACAGTGTTTTCGAATGCTCTCCAGACTCAGAGAGATCATTTCAGTCTCTCAAAAAAGCAATTTGTGCCCCCCCCCCCCCATACTTAACTATCCAGATTTTACAAAACCTTTTATGTTGACTACTGATGCCAGCAACGAAGCATTAGGTGCCGTTTTGTCTCAGGGTAAAGTGCTTCACCCACTAAGCCTTTTGCGTATGCAAGCCGAAAACTTGCCATGGGAAAGAGATACGATAGTGTGGGCATGCAAACATTTTCGTACATACCTTCTTGGTCGCCATTTCACAGTTTTTACAGATCACCGTCCTCTTATAGGAGTTTTCAATGTAAAAGATTCAACTACTAGATTATTAGATTCCAAAAAAAAAATTATTTTCAAACCAGGCAGAACCAATAGTAATGCGGACGCACTCAGCCGAATTCAGACGGATCCCGAAGAAATTAAGGTGGTTCAGACCAGGGACCTGCAGTGAATGTCTCATTTTGTGAATGCATTCACTTATTCATTGCCTTCCACATCATCCAGACACCATTCATCTTAATCTAAAGCAATACACACACTGCACTCTCTTTTTAGTCAACAAAACATGTTGTCATTCTCATTCACTTAACTGCAGCAATGGCAGGCAAAGACAATATGTGTATGCGTATGAACTTGTGCGGACAGTGTCGATGGCAACGAATAATCTACAAGGCAACGAATAATTTCAAAAGGCAACGAATATTTGACAGTGCAATACTGTGATGAAGAATACATCTGTTAAACTGAAATATCTGAAAGAAGAGTATAATTTTTTTTTTTCCTTTAGCAGGGCGTAGTGTGTGGGAAATATATGTAAATAACACTAATGAGGATGTATTGAGTACCTAGATGCTAGAAATAAAATTTTGAAATAAAATTTTTATTAGGGATAAAACGTGGTTCTTAGAAAATTTAGTAGGTACGTTACGTACATAGTTTATTATTTACCCCTTAATCTGGTTTTTCTTAACCGAATTATAAATTAATCAATGGATATGGTTGAGGTCACTCTATATAATTTAAAATCCAGAAAAACCCACTGATAATGTTAAAAACAGGTACTAAAGTGTTTCTTCAAATTTTTTATGCATTTCCGGTGCAGGTAAAAATCGTCACATCTTTTTAGAATCAGGTATGTCATTCGCAATCGACCTGCTATTTAAGTTTTTGCACTACTCAAGAGTATATAGTATAGCTTAATATAATCACACATTATTTTAAAAGTATTTCAAATTATTTTTCTCTTAATTTTTCTATGCTTACAAAATGTTTAGTTGAAACATAAGTAGGTAGTTTCTTACCCCATACATCAATTTCCACAATTAACGGGTTTTCCTTCATTTACAATCCATCCATTACCGCAATAAAATACATATCTTGAACGTTTTAAATCCTTTCTATAGAACACAATAAATAACCTATATGCACTAACAAAGCAAAAAAAGATTACGCAACCATCACTTCTATAGTTAACAAAAAAAAACCCAAACAATATAAATAACGCCCAAGTCAGGTCAAAAAATGTGTACCTTTCTGTGCGATCTCGCAAAAACAAAATAGTTTCATCTATGAACAAGAACATGAAAAAATATTCGTTGTCATCCCTCATCATTCGTGAATGTTTGGTTTTTTTTTCGAATGAAGTGAATGGTGTACCTGTTTGAGTTTGAATGGTCCATTCTTTCATCGTTCATGGGCACAAGCAATGCGAAGGCATGTATTCAAGAGTGTTGTGTACTTTTTCCACAAGCATCACACTTGTTTCATCGTTGTGAGCGTGAAACTGTGTACGGCTTGTTTTTCGGGGGATGATTCGAAAGCGCAAATGATTGCACTCATGCAGTTCTCTGGTTCAGACAAAGGGTAAAGCGAAATTGAAGATAGAGAGCACAAAGGTACCTACATACAGACGAAATGAACAAGAATGACAATGTTGTGACAGAGCAAATTCCTGGAGGTGAAAAACCAAAAACAGACTGTACTAAGGAGTCACCGTTCATTACCTTAACGGATCCTGCTGAAATTGAAACTGTTCTTCATGATTTTCATGAGTCTGCATTCGGTGGACATCAGGGAGTAAAAAAGACGTATGGGTGATTCTTATATAGCTTTGATTTCTACCACTCAAAATTCTTTAAAATCAAAAATGCTTTAAAACTTGTGATCTGGGTGTTATTGGTCTTTTATTATGCTTTAAATTAAGCCTGTAACGTAGCTCTACTACAACTGCAATAGAAAAGAAGCTAGAACACAAATTAGAAATTTCACTACCGCGGTACTGACATCAAAATGAAATATTCAGAATATTTGGCTAAATCTCTTAAAATAATGAAGCAAATGATAAATTATAGGATTTTGGTAATCATACAGAGACATTTACTGTATTTTCTTTCTTGATTTTAACAATCTTTAAAATTTGTTAACAGTAGAATTAAAATAAAATTTTAATTTTTTATAATACTCAATAAACAAAGTTTAAAATTAGTTAAATATTGAAATTCATTGAAATTTTTAACAAAATAAAATTTAAATTTTATAACACTAGATCAATTAAGTATGATGATAAATTAAAACATCAAGGAAATATTCATTTAAATATTATTTGCTTTGTTTACCATGGTACTGACATCCACGGTACTGACAAATGTCATGTATAATTAACCTAACTTAAATTCTCACACGTAATAAAAATGATTGGCCAAATAATTTTGAATTCAGACGTGAATTTAAATAATTATTCAGTATAATCGACCTAAACATTCTATTAACACGCGTGAATTTCAATGCCATGGTACTGACCGGTAGTTTTATGACATACCTTTTAAAAAACACAAAAACTCATTTCTGTTTTAACATCGAGTCTAAAAACAACCACACAGCTATGAATTGTACACAAATAGTCATTCTTCAGAATGCCACTAGAGCGAGCGACAGAAACTGAATAAGAGATGGCGTTTAAGCGGGAAATATTTTAAATTTGAAAACTGAAGAAAATCCAGGACATGAAGCAATGACCGTTATTCCTTTCTACTAGTCAATATTGGGATACAATTGTAGCATAATTTGATGAAATGTGCAATAGGTTTTAGTTTTAAAAGCAAAACTTTAGATTATAATACCACTATTTATAGAAATTTATGTATTTAGTTCGAAAAACGAAATGCGGACATGCCACGGTACTGACATTTTGGATATAATTTTGCAAATTATTCGTGATATTGTTAATTGTTAATATTGTTAATTGTTAGTTGTTTATTTGCATCAATCAGAGATTACAATAATCATCTTACAGACTAGAAATATATCTATCTATATATATAAAAATAAGTCGGGCTTTCCTTCCTGACGCTATAACTCCAGAACACACGAACCGATTTGCACGGTTTTGCATTTGTTTTCAGGAAAAATTTGAAGAGAAAAGCAGGAAGGGAAAATCATTTTTCAATTACATACATTCAACTCTGATCAGTTATTGAGTTAACTCAGTTTCATGTGACACACGATCTTTCACTGTGAAATTGTGAAATTGAAATTAAAATTATTCGTTTCTTAACAATTTAATTGGAAACCATCAAATCAATTCAAATACAATAGCAGGCATTTGTCCTTAAGGTGGTAAGTTTAACTATGTAAACTATGTGGATCGTGCATTTAAGTTTAAATTCACCAGTCAGACAATAGTCCAAAATGCCAAAAGTAAGACTTGCGAATATCGGCCGCTGCACAAGGCATGCAAGCCAGTAAGAAGTGTATTCACAGAACTTAAGCGAAAAACAACAAAATATAATAAGAGAAAATGTCAGATTGAGACAACGCTCGAGCACACGAAGATCATTGGCATCATACAATCGCTTGGCATTCCAATAATACTGGTGGTCTTTTCTTCCTGGACGCATCTGGAGGAACAGGGAAAACATTTGTCACTTCATTGATTTTAGCCACTATTCGATCAAGATGTAACATAGTTTTGGCGTTAGCATCATCTGGAATCGCAGAGATTCTTCTAGATATGGTCGTACTGCACATTCCGCGCTTAAGTTTCCACTCAATTTAAACACAATTGATACTCCAACATGCAATATTTCCCGATCCAGTGCAATGGGAAAATTGTTGATGCAACGCAAGCTCATTGTTTGGGATGAGTGCACAATGGCACATAAGAAATCACTTGAAGCACTTAACTTCACACAAAGTGATGCGCAATTTTTCAAACAATTGTTAGCTGTTGGAAATTGAAAAGTTCCAGTTGATGCGACAACTGGATTAATTACTCTTACCAACGACTTTTGCGGATTTGTAGACTACTCTCATTTACCTCTTATAGTTTAGTTTAGTTTAGTGTATTTTGCCAAAGTAAGACAACATTAATTATAAGAAATAAAGATTACAATACATATAAATAAAGTAAAATACATTTGTTCTACTACGTATTATATAAAAACAATTTTTTTTTTTTCAATAATAAATCGGATTTGTAAGAGATTTGCTAAACAAAAGAAAGTCAAGAAGAGTCTTCAACCATCATTCTATTCAGGATTTTTCTCCGGAAATTTTCTCTATTCATATTTACATTGAACAAGTCAAAATATTTGTTAAAAGTTTTAGAACATCTATTGAAACATTCATGAGAAGCATAATAAGTCCTTGAGTTGCTCTCCTTTAAAAATTTAGTATGTCTTAAAATACGAACATTAGGATTTACAGATATTTTGGAACACAAAAATGGTGAGTTAATATTTCCATTTAAAAGATCAAACGCAAATAAAGCTTCGGACAACTCTCTACGATTTGCAAGGCTGCACATACTAATAAGATTTAGTCGATGTGAGTAACGAGGTAGGACAAAACTATCGGGATTCCATCCAAGACCTCTCAAGGCGAACAACAAAAATTGCTTTTGGACAGATTCAAGTTTCATTATATCAACAGCATACAACGGAGACCATATTACACTACAGTACTCTAAAAGTGACCGTACCAACGAACAATATATAGCTTTAGTGATATAGGGATCACTAAATTCCTTGGATCTTCGCTTAACGAAACCAAGCATAGCCATACTCTTTGAATGAACTTTGTCAATATGATGTTTAAAAGTTAGTTTTCTATCAATTAAAACACCTAAGTCTTTTACTACGTCAATTCTTACTAACTTTTGTCCGTCAATGAAGTAGTCAAAATTTATTGCACATATTTTTCTTGAAAAAGAAATTGTATTGCATTTCTCTACATTTAACATCATTCCATTAGCTTTACACCACTTTGCTAGGCTGATTAAACATTGCTGCAATAATTGCGTATCGGCAATATTGTTAATTGTATGAAACAACTTTAGATCGTCGGCATACATCAGAAATCTACAACCTTCAAACAATAAGGGCAAGTCATTTATAAAAAGGAGAAATAAAAGTGGGCCAAGATGGCTACCTTGGGGTACACCAGAAGTTACATTAATTTGACGTGACAAGACATCACAAAACTTGACACACTGCGTCCTTTGCGACAAATACGATTGGATCCACAATAATAATGTGTCGTGAATGCCATATTTTTTTAATTTAAAAATAAGCAGATTGTGATCAACCTTGTCGAAAGCTTTGCTGAAGTCAGTATAGATAGCATCAACCTGGTTCCCTTTCTCCATTTCTAAGAGAATGAAAGAGGTATAATCTGCTAAATTGGTAGTAGTAGATCTACCTTTAAGAAAGCCATGTTGATGCTCGCTTAAAACTGAAATCATCTCCGCGTTCAGCTTGTCAGTTACCAATTTCTCAAATAATTTGGGAATAGCTGACAGGATTGCAATACCTCGATAATTTTTAATATTGGATCTGTGTCCGTTTTTAAATATTGGCGTTAAAAACGAGTTACGCCACGTGTTTGGGAATATCCCATTAGACAAAGATTGGTTGAAAAGTTGAAGCAAAGGCTTAGAAATAGTTTCAGCGGTCTTTTTTAAAAACAAAGGAGGAATGCAATCGGGACCACTACCTTTGTTAACATCGATGGTTCTAAGACTATGGACAAGGTCTTCCATAGTGATTGAGATAGGGCTTCGTCTATCATTGTGATCCGTAATGTAATTAAAGTCACTGTTGTCAAAAGTGATTGGATTTGAATACACAGATTCAAAAAAAGAAGCAAAAAGTTCACATATATCAGATGTTTCCGAGCAAACACTACTTTCAGAGTATATCGTAGAAGGGAAGTTAGTTACGTTACGTTTATTGTTAATGAATTTATAAAAGTGACGGGGATTCTTTTTAATAAGAGATCCTGATTCAACCACGTAACGGTCATAACATATTTTGTCATATGATTTGAATTCAGCGTCGTAACTCTGAAAAGTTTCGTAGTCAGGAGAATTGCCCGAGGCTGTCCATTTACGATGGGCTTTATTTTTACGATTTTTTAAATTAATTAACAATTTATCATACCAGGGAGGGGCTTTAGAAGAAGTGATAATCTTTTTAGGAACAAAATTTTCACAGACAGAATTTAAAACTTTATACAACTTTACAGCCTTTTCATTTACTGTAGAGGGTTCACTAAACCATTCAATGTTATTAAAATGTAAGTTGATTTGATGATAATCAGCGTTTTTGAAATCAAAGAATAATTTCTTCTCATCAATATTCGGACGAGTCTTATCGCAATAGAAAAAGCTAATTTTGAATGACTTGTGGAAAACACTAGTTTTGTTTAAAATGATAGATGAAGTCTCTTCTAAAACAAAGTTATCGCAAACATTAGTAAACACAAGATCAAGAACGTTTGAAAAATTATTTTTTAAATTACAAATTTGATTATATCCGTTTTTGGTATAAAAGTCAATTAAAAGCGATTGCTGTTCAGTCCTTATGTTGATTGGATCGAAAATTGAGTTATTATCTTCGCAAGGTATCCAGTTCAGTCCAGGAAGATTAAAATCGCCAAAAAGAAAAAAGTCGTCATTATCTTCGAGAGTAGACAAAACAGATAATGCAGTTGAAGTTGTTGTTTCGTAAATGGTAGCAGGCTGACAGGGATGAATATAACAACAGCCAATGTAAATATTTTTGTCCTCGACAGAAACCTTGGCCCATACTTGTTGGTTCAAATTATTATCAGAAGACAACGGCGACGGCTGGATAACAACAGGAAAACAGGATAGGGAGGTATGAACTCCCAATAATACACCGCCTCCTTTGTTTTGATTTGGGGCTAGAGTCCGGTCGCATCTAAAAACCTGCCAAAAATTGAAAAATTATTGAAAATGTTTTCCCTAACATAAGTGAGAACTATCAGAATAATGCTTGGTTAAGTCAACAAGCAATTCTCGCTGCAAACAATAATGATGTAAATGCACTGAATTTCACCATTCAATCAAAAATCGATGGCGATTTGGTGGCATACAAATCCGTTGATTCCATAACAAATCCCGATGATGTAGTACATTATCCAACGGGGTTTTTGAACTCTCTGGAGTTACCAGGATTTCCACCACATAACTTACAACTTAAAGTTGGTTCAGTTGGTGAATATATGATATTGCGTAATTTGAATCCACCGCGACTTTGCAACGGTACTCCACTTGCGGTGAAAAGACTTATGCCGAATTTGATTGAGGCAACCATTATTAACGGAAAGTACGAAGGTGAAAATGTTTGTATTCCTCGAATACCAATGATTCCGACTGATCTTCTGTTTGACTTCAAACGATTGCAATTTCTGATTCGCCTTGCGTTCGCAATGACAATTAACAAGTCGCAAGGCCAATCGCTTAGAGTTTGCGGGATAAATTTGGAAAATCATTGTTTTTCACATGGGCAGCTATACTTTGCGTGGTCACGAGTTGGGAAGCCATCCGCTTTGTTTGTGTTAACATCCAAAAAACAAAAAAATGTGGTTTACCATAAAGCACTTCAATGAAACGGATAATTTGCGGACACGTATAACGCTTTATTTTTTTTTAACTTATATTTTTTACTTAGAGAAGTTCAACTAAATTACAATTCATTTTTGTAAACGAAATGAATTCATTACAAAATTTTCCTTTTCAAACAAAAAAAAAAAAAACATTTTTCTTTATATTTTAATCCCCAAACGAAATGTTAAAAAAAAAACGAAGCCATTTGGTGGTGAAACGGAGTTCGCCGGGTTTGCTAGTGTATAAATATAAATGTATTATTACAAATTGAATAAAGTTTAGTAATGAGTGTTTAAGTTACACTAGGGTCGCCCAGTGGTCGAAATTCGACCAAGCATTTGAATATTGAAATGTGCCGTGTTCTAGTGGAATTGGAGCAACGCGAAGAAATGAGAGAAGAAATTTATAACAAAATTAAAAAAGAAGAACGGTGCATTTTCAGAATTACAATGTCGCACATTTTTGGACTTGGGATTAAATTAGAATAGAATGGACAAAATAAAAAAGAAATGACTATTCAATGTAAATGTTCAAAATATGAAATGTATATTTAATTAAAAAATAAAAAAATAAAATATGGACAAAATTTGAAAATGTTTGTACACCCAGACACATACACACACACAGGGAAAGAGAAAGATAGAGATAGAGTGAGAAAGAGAGAGAGAGAGAAAGAGAGGGAGAGAGAGAGAGAGAGAGAGAGAGAGAGAGAGAGAGAGAGAGAGAGAGAGAGAGAGAGAGAGAGAGAGAGAGAGAGAGAGAGAGAGAGAGAGAGAGAGAGAGAGAGAGAGGGAGAGAGAGAGAAATACTAAATTAAAACTTATCATTTCGCATGCTGAAAGAACACACACACTGCACACACACACTGCACACACACACTGCACACACACACTGCACACACACACTGCACACACACACTGCACACACACACTGTACACACACACTGCGCACACACACACTGAACATGCACTTAGAGGGAAATAATGCTTAAAAATACATCTATCTCTCTCTCTTTCTCTCATACACACACACACACACATATTGCACACACACACACACTGCACTTAGTATATAAAAAACACAAATCAAGCATACATTTCGTAACTTCGCTGTTAAATTATTTTTAATTCAAATGTTTTTTTAACACAAATGTCGTTGTTCTAATCCAAATTGTGATTTATGTTTTTTTTTTTTATTCAATAGAAAAAACTGTCTTAAACTTTATATTTTGTATTGAGAAAAATAATTCACAGCTTGCCTAAGTGCTCAATTCAGAATGAGCACAAAAGAAAAAAAATGCCGAAAATGATTTGAATTTATAAAGGCACGTTATGAATTTTTCGATACATGTGCATTTGCAATACTATTCTAAAAAGACATACTATTTCCATATCACTTTCATTTGTTTATTTTTTTTTTTTTTAACACGTTCACGCCGGCACTATAATTCATTTTTCTCGCCCACAGGCGGCTGAGCTGATGAGACAGTTCTGTGCGAGCCACCGGTGGTACGCGCCGGCGTGAACGTGTTGCAATCAAATTTTTTCCCAGCTGGTTATTTTGAAGAACTTATAGCACAAAGCTATAAAGAAAACTACAATTTGAATGTTGAAATGTGTCGTTGAGAGAAGAAATTTATAATAAAATTGAAAAAGACATCTCCCTCTCTCTCTCTGTCTGTCTCTCTCTCTCTCTCTCTGTCTGTCTCTCTCTCTCTCTCTCTCTCTCTCTCTCTCTCTCTCTCTCTCTCTCTCTCTCTCTCTCTCTCATACACACACACACATATTGTGTGAGAGAGAGAGAGAAAAATACTAAATTGAAACTTATCATTTCTCATGCTGAAAGAACACACACACTGCACACACACACTGCAAACTCACACTGCGCACACACACACTGAACATTTATTTAGAGGGAAATAATGCTTAAAAATATCTCTCTCTCTCATACACACACACACATATTGCACACACACACACACACACACACTGCACACACACACACACACACTACACATACACTCCTCACACACACTGCACACACACACTACACACACACACTACACATACACTTCTCACACACACTGCACAAACACACTGTACATAAGAAAACAACAAAAAAGCTCTGAAATATGTCTTTCCTATGTAAAATACATGTAAACACACCTGTTGATTTTAAGCAATAAGGACAGGTCATATGTCATCTGTCATCTATCATCTGTCACCTGTCATCTGTCATCTGTCATCTGTCATCTGTCATCTGTCATCTGTCATCTGTCATCTGTCATCTGTCACCTGTCATCTGTCATCTGTCAGCTGTCATCTGTCATCTGTCACCTGCCATCTGTCACCTGTCATCTGTCATCGTCATCTGTCAGCTGTCATCTGTCATCTGTCATCTGCCACCTGTCATCTGTCACCTGTCATCTGTGTCACCTGTCATCTGTCACCTGTCAAATGTCATCTGTCACCTGTCAAATGTCATCTGTTATCTGTCATCTGTCATATCTGTCATCTGTTATCTTTATATTGCACACACACACACACACACTACACATCATCTTTATATTGCACACACATACACACACTGCACACACACACTGCACACACACACTGCACACACACACTACACATACACTCCTCACACACACTGAACAAACACACTGTACATAAGAAAACAACAAAAAAGCTCTGAAATATGTATTTCCCATATAAAATACATGTAAAACACACCTGTTGATTTTAAGCAATTAGGACAGGTAGACACAGGTAAAAATGATTGATGACACTTCTACTCATCAATACCAAATCACAAAAAAAAAAATTAAGAGAATCGGTTGGAAAACAACAGAGAAAAAGGGACCCAAAGATTTTCCTTAGCCTATTTATATATAAGATTTAGTTATTTAAAAAATGAAACAGGAGTTTATTTTTTAAAATGGCCCTGTTGTAATGGAAATTAAAATAAATTTCTATAGAGATCAAGTTTGTTTCTCTAACACAGCGAGTTATTGGCTCATTAAATGCATTCCAAGATGTACTGACTAAGTACATGGCTTGCGTGGCGACCCCGGAAGCAGAGGCATCTACAGTGGCCAGAGCTTTCTATTCGGAAATAATTACACGTTTTCGTATACCCAAAATGCTCATTACGGATAATGGCTCTAACTTTACTTCCAGATTGTTTTATGAAACATGTAATCTGTTGGGAAATAAGAAAGTCCATATAATCGCCTACCAAACACAGACCAGACAGTCTTAACGGCTTCATGTTCGAAATGTCTACAAACTTGGAAAAAACCCCGCTCCTTTATAGAATATCGAAGATTATCCGCAACAGCTAAGGTTTCAACTCCAAAGGTCGCATGAGATAGCTAGAAACAATCTAGAAAAAGCCAAAATAGCATCGAAAAAGCAGTATGACCGAAAGGTTAATCCCACGTCCTTTACAACAGGGCAAAAGGTGTTGCTTAGAAATCCTGTTCGAAAAAACAAGTTTTCACAAATTTGGTTAGGACCCTATGAGGTAGTTTCAGTTAGAGGTGACGTTAACACAACCATTAAAATGGGTAGAAAAGCGAAGCGGGTTCACAACAACCAGCTAAAAGCATTCCATCATTTATGATCAATCCGTACAATCTTACTTATTCTTTTTGTCTTTCCAGAATTTGAAAAAAAGGGTTCACTAAAAGAAGCTCAAAAAAGAGAATAATTATTTACAAAATTAAAATTATTATCATCAATCCGTACAATCTCACTAATTCTTTTTGTCTTTCCAGAATTTGAAAAAAGGGTTCACTAAAAGAAGCTCAAAAAAGAAAAAAAAAAATATTGTACGCTTACAAAATTACGTTTGCTAAATTAAATCTAAATTTTATATTTCTAAGCAAAATTATGTTTTATATTTCTTATAAATTAGAAAAAGGGGTAAAAGGAAGGAAACATTTAAAATGTATATATTTATAATAATTTCATTGGCCTATAGCTAGGGCTAGACTTGACTAGACTCTCATACGAAATCGAACGTCTTCGGGAGTCACCGGTGTTTTTCGAGACAGTGCGTGCAGTGTTTTACAAGGACACGTGGACTGTATTGACAAAGTTTACACCGTTGGACAGTGCGACAATTCACATAATTAGCGGCATTTAATTCAAAAATCGACATGTGCCAATGTAAGCAAAAACTGGATTTTCTAACAACTCATTCTCCCACTAAACAACTGTAAAAAAAAAAAATTATGATAAAGTCAATCACAACGACAAAAAATGACTTCAAACTTCACATTAGCTGCAGTTGTTGATACGGAAGGTCAGTTTATAGAGCAAGTGTTTTTTGATTATTAAAGTGGTTACTGAGATTTCAATTGGAAGTAAATTTTTTTTTTAAATAGATATTATCTTACAAATTATAAAGATAAGTTGTTGTGACATATAATATTATTTTGTTCAAACAAAGATCGTAAGGTAAACTAAAACACAAAAACCAATGCATTTTAAGAGTTCATTAGAAGAAAATTATAGTTTATCAGTGTTGTTCATGTTGAAGGCCTTATTTTTTAAAAAGCTTAGTAGACTAGGAACAAAACTGCATTGTAACATTTTGCGCACAGGTGCGACACCCATAATAAATTTTTCACTTTTTAGGATGATAACCAAACTTATAGTCTATTTATTATGTCGTAAAAGAGGGCATGTAAAGGAACTCGACATTGAAAGGACTTTTATTGCATGAATCGATTGATTGGTTAATTTAAGAGAAAAAAACCGAAAGTACTATTAAATTAGAGGGTGCGATTCGGAGATATGGGTTCTAAATCATCTTCATTCGTTTTTTCAATATATCTCGAGAACGAAGCAAAATTTTGATGCAATTCCAATGACGTTTTTTGTAGAAATCAAATTTTCCCATCGAAATGTATCTTTTTAAAAAATTATAAAAAAATATTTTTTATCCAAAATAATAAAATAACACAATTTTTTCCAATTTTTGAGTTTTGTTAGTTTTTTTTAATGGCATTTCTTTCTGGTTGCAGATAGGTATAGGTAATGATCCATTAAAAAAAATAAAATAAGATTTTCTTTAAAATGCTATATCACAAAACTTTGTATGTTTAAAATTCACCGAGATATTGTCACTTGAACATAGACATTTATCGTTTTTCATCCTTTTTATACTGACTACAGCTTCTCTGTATGGAACAAAGTTGAACCAGACCTAAGCAACTGTAGTTTCCAATATTTTTGGAAATTATCAAAAAGTACAAATTTTTCGCTGTCACAAATACCACCAACACGCGATGCGTGAACTTTTTCTGGGTCAATATACTCTATGGGTCATAATACTGTATCTCAAAATGCTATATTTCAAAATCGCATACAGCATGCGCACTTTTTTACATTCTCAAAACATTTTTCGAGTTCCTTAGAAATGACATATTCAAAGACTATTATGAAAAAAGAACTTTACGAAGCTTGGATTTCTAAACTCAGAGAAAAGCGCTCGGATGCGCTCGGGAACTGTTTACAAGGAAAACTTCGCGACTTGACACGGACACGGACCTTTTGAATAGGTTGTTAATATCGTCGGATCCATATCTGGCAACTTTAAGATGCATACCGAAAAGAAAAACAAAAGTGATAGAAAATGAGGTACTGCAATTAATAGATATCTCAAATAATGAAAAAAAAAAAAAATAATAATAAAGCTGTTGGTTATTTCTGTTGTTTTGCGTCGAAACTTTTAATGATATGTCCAAATAACATATTTTTTGTATTCTTTGGAAAATTCTAAAAACGAAACCTAAAAAACATGAAAAAATACATACAGTTTTCAGTGTTATTTATTAAATCCCGCTAAATCAGCGAAATGCCACACTGTGCGTTGGAGTATCCGACCGTATTGGCAGTGACGGAGGACTGCAAAAATCTGTCAACATGTTCCTGACAACCAATACCAGGTTGCGTGCGGACCTCTCCGGTCCATCAACAACAACTAAAGCGTTGGCAACAAATGCAAACACAACAACAACAAGTACAGCAGCGGCAACAACCGCAAATAAAGTAGCAGCAACAACCGCAACAACAGCAACAACCGCAACAACAGCAGCGACAACAACAACTGCAGCTAAAAGAAGGCGGCGCAAAGCGAAGCCGAATAACACAATGCCCCGCAAGCAAAAGACGGTGGGTGATAAGGAGGAGGTCGACGACAAGAGTATTTCGACCAGCAGTGAAAGTGATTACGAGTCGAACGTCGGTGAGGGCCGTTACACCGGCAGCAACAACTCGTTCGCTGCATTAGCAGACGGTGACGGTGACGATGATAATGAAGAGAACGAGGAAGGCAATCGACTCCACGAGCTGACAACAACAGTGGAGAAACTGTATGCCGAAATAGCTGTGATAAAAGCAAGGCAAGTGGCCCGCAGGCAAGCGGAAAGAGAGGCAAAACAACAACGATTACTCGCGACAGAAAAAACTGCCAATGAACTGCAGCAGCCTACAACAACAAAGGCTGCAAATATCAAAACTGCGCCAGTTAGTAAGGCAGCTATGGAAAACAAAAGAAAGAAAACTGCTACAAAAGAGCAGCAACGTGGGACGGCGGCTAAAAAAGCCGCGCCATCGATCCCCAGCCAGCAGCATCCAGCCGAGAAGAAGCAAAACCAACAACAGCTAGCACAACAACAGCAGCAGCCAAAGAAGACCCAGAAGAGCAGGGTGCCCCCAATCAATACCCACAAAATGGATCTACAAGCAACAAAAAGCCTATGTAAGTCCGCCATTGGCGATAAATCTGTAATAAAACGTTTAGGTCAAGATCGAAATGCGATCCAATGTCAAAACATTGGTGATCGTTCGTGAGTTGTTAGCAAAGACAACCACCGAATATTTTAGTTACACTCCCAAAGAGGAGAAGCCCAAAAGTATGCTATTAAAAGGGGTAAAGCCTACCTCTGACCCAGAGGAGCTCTTAGCTGAACTCCGCAGGTTGGCGAGCGACGATCTCGAGTTCATCGGGGTCAAGTCGTTCACTACGGCCAAGGCAAGACGGGAGAAGCGGCTATTGCCGATGTTCCTCGTCACCTTGTCACCCAGTAGCCGTCTGGAAAGTCTCAGGAGTATCTCCGTCCTGGACTACCAGATGGTAAAATGGGAGAAAATAAACATGCACGGAGACATTTTACAATGTGTTCGTTGCCAACGGTTCGGTCATGCCGCATTCAACTGCCAAATGCAGCCGAGGTGCGTCAAGTGTGGAGAGAACCACAACGACAAAGAGTGTAAGCTCGGTGAGGCAAGGGTCGAAGATAAGACCCTGCTGAAATGTGTACTCTGTGGTAGAGATGGACACCCTGCTAACTATCGGGCTTGTCCTCGATTCCAGGTTATAAAGAAATCATTAAAAGCTGCTCCAACAGTAACTAAGGACGAGGGAAGGCAAATAGCTAGACCGACTCCAAGGGCCGTCGTTCCCCAAGTTTGCTACGCCCAAATGGCGGGTGGAGCTGGGAAAACGGTACAACCTCCCCAGAAAGCGGCCGCACAGCCATCTGTGTCAAAGGCAGCTACTGGGGAGTCAGAGGTGATGGTCGCTCTGCGTGTCATTCAGGCACAAATGAACGAACTATCGCGGCAAATAAGTGAGCAGGCGCGTAGGGTGGACTTGATCTACCGTGCAGTGCCGTCGCTTGCGCAATTTTTAGGTTAACGGGCGCGCTGCCGGAGAGGCCTTTTAAGATCCTAGCCGTGAATGTGAATTCGCTAGTTAGGATAGAACGACGAGCCAACTTCCTTGAGTTGTTAAAAGACCAACGTCCAGATGTATGTTTAGTTAGCGAAACTAGGCTAAACCAGCATCACAAATTGACGGATAACAATTACATTATCGTAAGGAGGGACCGACCCAACTCGACTTTCGCGGGTGGGGTTGCGATCTTCATACGTAAGGGCATTGCTCATAAGGTAATATATAGTGGTGAAGTACGCCGATTCCAGTTGCTAGAAGCGTGTATTGTATGCATCCCTCTCCAACAGGGGAGGCGCTTGTATGTGGTCGCGATCTATGCGCCGGAGGCTTCTCAAAATTCATGTTTTATAACAGAGCTTGAAACACTTTTTCGATGTCTGAAGCTGAACTCAGAAGAAAACTATTTCCTTTTGGCCGGTGATTACAATGCTAAACACCAAGATTGGGGAAATCGATTTGCCAATCCAAGGGGGACCCAGCTATTCAATTGGCTGGGGCTCCACAGCATTGAGTGTAAAGTCGATCTGCTGGCTACTGACAGGCCTTCATATCCTCGAAGTGGCTCTTATTTGGATCTATTGCTTTTAGACTCAAGACTGAAACTGACCGACGACTTTCTTCGACGGACGAAAAATTGTTTGACGACGGTTGAGTACGACAGTGACCACTGTGGACTTGCCGCAGTCATACTGCTTCCGAACGACCTTGTGGAACTGGAGGAGTATGTGACATCGCACTCTTACAACTACGGTAAGACACGTTGGCCGCGCTTTTCCGGTGCCATCTCAAGGGAACTTCGTTTGAACGGTATTGCGCCGCCATGCAACAGGAATCTGTCGAACGTTGAGATCGATGGGTACCTGCAACGTATGGAGGATACAATCCGTAGAACAATGGACAGGACAATTCCTAAATATAGGCAACATGACCCTACGAACATGTACAGAAACGCGACAATAAACGCACTTTACAAACAAAAAAGTAGACTCTTGTCAAGACTCAAACTCTTGCACAGGAGGTTTACTGACCGACACGATTTGGAAATTAGAACTCTGAAGTCACAGATCAAAAATCTCCAACAGTTAATTAATGAAAATTACAGAATATCTATATCTCTTTTCTGGAACAACAAAATTCGGGCTGTACAGTCCAACAACCCGAGTATGTTTCCGGAAATAAATAAAATTTTTAGGAGAAAAGATCAAAATGACCTTCAGAGTATTAAACTCCAAAGGACGACAGAGAACAAAAACTTACTTCTGACACTAGGAATAGATCCAGATGACGCCATCTTGGATGATGACCACTTTATAGTGGAAGATGCTCTAGTGAAGGTAGAGACGGTGGGTGCTGTTTTCGAGCTAGTATATAAGGTGAATGAATGCATTCGCCCGAATTACGACCTTGAGAACAGAGCCTTTGCTGGACACTTCTATCTTAGAGACGAAATCTCGCATTGGCGATCCGAGAATCCTGGTTTCATTAGGTTCAATGACGACCGACTTGCAAATGCAGTCATCGCCCAGCGAAACGGGGATAACACCCTGTTCGTTTCTAAGATGGACCTCGAGAACATCTTTCACAAAATAAAGAAAAAGAAGTCAGCAGGAGTCGACGGCATACCCAATGTTGTGCTGCGAAACCTCCCTTCGGAAGCGGTGGACATATACACCACGTTGTTCAACAATGCGCTGAATAATGCAT
The DNA here is from genome assembly GCA_914767635.1 of Melanostoma mellinum. Taxonomy (NCBI): domain Eukaryota; kingdom Metazoa; phylum Arthropoda; class Insecta; order Diptera; family Syrphidae; genus Melanostoma; species Melanostoma mellinum. The sequence goes on from OU612059.1 coordinate 113,316,690, forward strand.
ATTATCCAGTGCGTTGGAAGACGGCAGTGGTCCATCCTCTCCTTAAAAAAGGGAAGGATGGTTCCAATCCTGCAAATCTCCGGTCAATTAGTCTTCTTCCGAGTATCAGCAAAGTATTCGAGAAAGTTCTCAATAGAGCTCTGTCCACATGGGCTGAGGACAAAAATATTATTCCCGAAAATCAGTTCGGTTTTAAGGCGGGTCATGATACCATACATGCCGCGTCTAAACTAGTATCTGATATTCAATGGAACAAAGCTAAAAAGCAGTGTACGGGTGCATGTCTGGTTGACTTGGAGAAGGCTTTCGACACCGTTTGGTTAGACGGTCTTTTCTATAAGTTGATCAGGTATGGCATGAGTAAACCACTACTATATATTCTGAATGACATGCATCTTGGTAGAACGTTTGTTGTGAAAAGTTGCAATATAACTTCTACCAGAACTTTTAAAATACAGAACGGTCTACAACAGGGGGCGGTGAATTCGCCTATTTTGTTTAGCATTTTCACCGGCGATCTAATTGGTTCCCTTCACCATGCTATAGCGTACGCAGACGACCTAATCGCGTACAGAACAGGTCCAAAGATCGAAGACATCAGAAGTCTCTTGCAAAGTGACTTCGATAAGATTCAGCAATATTGCGATGACTGGAAGTTGAAAATCAACTTTCAGAAATCGGAAACAATTGTGTTTAGAACCCCGTTGGCTCGGGCCTCATGGGATACGAGAAAGAACTGGCGAAAGCTGGTGATCGTTGATCTACATGGCCACCCACTGCCGAACAAAGTAGTAGTCAAGTATCTCGGCATCTGGCTAGATCAGTATCTATATTTTAACAAACATATGGATGCGGCTCTGGCCAGAGCTAGAGGAGCTTTTGCTCTGACGAGGCGACTGTTTCACAGCAGACAACTTGACAGCAGGGTGAAAGTGATTTGCTACATGGCCCTCATAAGGCCAATGATTGTCTATGGGTGCCCTGTGTGGTTCAATGTTACAGCGCCTCAAATGGAAAAGATTCGGGTGTTTGAGAGACAGTGTCTGCGTACCTGTCTTGGATTGCACAGAACACCAGAGTCGGAGTACAGAAGATATTATCCTAATGGGGTCCCTTACAACGAGGCTCAAATAAACAGAATCGACAACTTCATGATAAAACTGACTCGGGGTCACACTGCAAGGGCGATGTCTTCGAACAATGGCCTGATATTTGGGGCTTACTACCCCAACATAGAATATTTGGAGAGTACACGTTTCAGTGGATTTGTCCCACCGGAGGCTTTCCTCTATTTTGACATGATAGGTTTGATTCAGGACAGATTGGCGGTTCCGTTAATCTACCACGTCTGCCGTTAGTCCGTAGAACGACGGCTCCTTTACAACCGTGACGTCGTCGCAGTAGACGGAGAAGTTGAAGAGCTCCTCCGGTTTAGTAGGGCGGTCTCAGATCGCGATCGTCGCGTCGTGACGTTGTTAAAATGTCAGAAATGTTCTGGTGGTTGTCCGAGCAACGAATTGTTATTGATGATGATAGTCAGTCGCCAATGACTGGCTTACAAAGGTTTAGCGTGTAAGTCTTAGGGTAGGGGGTAGACACAGTGGCAAACAAAAAAAAATAAAAAAAAAAAAATAAAAAACAAAATACAAAAAAAAAATATAAAAAATTTAAAACCAAAAAAAAATCATAAAAAACAAAAAAAAAAAAAATTACAAAACATAAAAACTCAAAAAAAAAAAAAAATATTACAAAAAAAAACAAAAAAGCTGCTGTGGCTGCTCTAGTTTTAAGTAGTTTTAAGTAGTTTTAATTAGATTTAAATAATTTTTAAGAACATACAAAAAATGATCTAGAAAACTAAGTTTTTCAATTTTTCTTAGTCTTAACCATATCTATAAGTTGTAAATTAATTAGTTATCCTTAGGCCGAAAGGCATTAGAATTAAGATATTGTTTAATTTAGAGTACCTGATTAGGGTCAGTAAGTTAGTCAAGATATTATATAAGCTAGTTTTATACATTTTTGTTAGCATGTAAGTAGTTGTAAGTGAAAATGAATAAAAAATGGATTAAAAATGAAAAAAAAAACTGTCGTTATGAGTAACATAAGGTATACCCAATGCCAGCAGTATACAATAAGGATTGGGATTTAGTCATCGATAGCAGATTAGAGTACATCGCTGAATCCGAAAACCACGCACTATTGGGAATACTAAGTCATGACGATTTCGAGAAGTGCGTGTTGGTATCTGAGACAAAGGCAAACCCGACAGTTGCCATTTGCAGTTTTTATGCACCGCTGTTAACATCTGGATCTAAGCACTGTCTATTTGAACTTTTACAACATGCTGCTACATCCGAAACTAGTTGTAAATATGTGGCAGTGCCAGCAAACGATGGTGTCCTGCTCAAAATGTCAGCAGCTAACCACTGGTTTTTCAGTTGTAGAAAGCCATTGATACTGAATCTTATGTGCGGTGGGATTCGTGAGCAGGCAATTTTAGAGGGGTTGGGAATATTCAAACTACAGCAACCTTGCGACGCCTACACCAAGGAACTGAAATTCTCCTACCAACGAAATTTTGCAACACTTGCGGAATACAAGCAGCCATTGCTTAACACTCACAGCTCTTGGAGGACTTGAGAGACCCAATTCGAGTCAAAAGCCAACCAACAACTTCGAAGCCATGGAATTTCATAGTGGGAGACCACAAGAAAATAGTCAGCGATATTTTGGATGGTAAGCGTTCCCTTCAAGAATTGCAACAAAACCTCGTAAACCTGGAAACCACAAGAAATACGAGGAACATGACATGGGAAATATTATTTCACAGATATTCACTACTTTCGTTAACTATCTTGGGGGTGATAACCGTTACAATCATCGTGTTTGTGGCAGTCTTCAGGAGAAGGAAGAATCCGAAACCAACAGCAACCAATACAGTCATATGCATGGATCAACGTTTCCCATCGTCACAAATCAGCGCTGACGAGCCAAAACGAGTCACCAAAACCAAAAGAGCGCCCGTAACACGACCACCACCACCACCAGTACAGACCGACAAGGAACGTTCAACAGTCTACGGAGTCACCTCTGCTAGGGCGTAAGAAAAAAAAAAACTAAAATATTCTTTTCAAAAAACTGTTATTTAATTTGGGATCGTAGAATTATATCAACTTACATGTAAATTAACGTAAATACTACCGAAAAAACAAAGCCCCATAAGTTAATAGTTTCCTTCTGACAAGCAACACAAACTATGAACGCATATAAATAAATCCAATAAACATTTAATGTAAAAAAAAACTAGATCTATAAATATGTAATTATTTTTTATTAATGATTAGTATGTACAATGTACACATAACGCATCAAATATCATGTTCTGAATAAAAAAAAAAAAAAAAAAAGTTAATAAAAATAAACATGTGGATATGACATCTTCTGAAATTTACAAGCAAATGCATACTTTTCAGTGTTATATTTAATCCAATATACAGGGTGATTTGCATAAGGTGTGATAAAAAGATATTGTGTGTAGGTTGGACTTAGACAAGCAAAAAATCGTATTGGAGGGGGGGTCCATTTTCCCCCGTTTAGGCGGGAGGGGCAATAAAAGAAAAAAATCACTTAAAACGGGAAAAAAATTATTTAAAAATAACGGTAATACCTACAGAGTCGTGCTATAGCATTTTGAAAAGCCAACAACCTAAACATTAATTTAAATTTTTAAATAGGTTGTTCAAATGAATAGTTCTTGAAGTATTAATTTTCAAAGTCAAAATAAAAAAAAAAACATAATTTTTTTTTTTTCAAACCATTTTTTTCAAAATTTTACGCAATCAAGTAGTATTTTTCTGGCTTATTTTCAATGCTCTTATTTATTTTTGATCAAACCCAAATACCCGGATGTCAAAATAACCTGTAGATTTTTAGTTTCTGAGAAAACCAAAAATTACAAAAACGACTTTTTTCAATTTTTTTTAAAAGTTTTTTTTTCGTTATTGTATGTTTTGAGGACTAATAACAAAAAATCGAATCTTCTTCTTCTTTTCCATTTCCGGCGTTACGAGTAGTGATCTTGAAGCGATCACAACTCTCCCACTATTCTGCTTCACACTAGTGATCCGCCTGTGGGGTACGCCGCGTTGACCTCAGAAAGCGTCGGCAAGCCTCCCGGTTTTGGATTGTTCCATGTCTGAGGCCAACCAAATGCTGCTGTTTTTGCATTTGCTTGTACCAGGAGTGTTTTGGCCTGCCTTTTCTTTTTTGTCGCGAATTTGTTGAAACGTTGTACGATATTGCCTTTTGGACGGGGTTCTGCGGATCTCTCCTTTGAACATGACAATACCAACTGAGCCGGTCGTGCTGAATTTTGTCCAAGATGGTACTTTTGACATGAAGGCTTCCACGGATCTTAGTACTTCTAATTCGATCAAGCTTTGTTACTCCTGCTGTCATCCGAAGCATCTTCATTTCGGCTGCCGTCAATTTGCTCTCATACTTCTTGTACATTGTCCAACATTGTGAACCGTATGTCAGAGCTGGACGGACAACTGCTGTGTAGAGTCTTCCCTTCAGCTTAGGGGCATTTTTCGATCACAGAAGATAGCGGAGTTTTCTCGCCACTTCATCCACCCTACGCTTACTCGATGATTGATGTCGTCATCACAAGTTGCTTCACTATTGATCATAGATCCACCCTACGCTTACTCGATGATTGATGTCGTCATCACAAGTTGCTTCACTATTGATCATAGACCCCAGATATTTAAACTTTTCACACTTGGGAAGCACTTTTCCATTCAAATAAATGTCTGTCCAATAGGCTTGTCTGGATCAGAAAAAGGGAGGCACAAGTATTCAGTCTTTTTAGCGCTAATACGGTACCCATTTCCTTCCAGACCATCAATCCAAACGTCAAGTGCTCGTTGCAGGGATGTAGGATCCTCGCTTATGATGGCTCCATCGTCAGCAAAGAATAATTGTTGTACTTTATTGTCCGTTACTTTTCCTTCGAGCAAATAATCCAGAACAGCAATAAAGAGCACTGGACTCAAGACACTTCCCTGATGTACACCTACAGTTATTTGGAATTTATCGGTGACTCCAAAAAAATAAAAAATCGAATAAGATAAAGTTAATCCTTTCTTTCGTAAGTTCACCTAATTATCCAATAACGTAAAAACTAAAAGAAAAGGTTTTTCTCAGAAAGAAGTAGTCTTGGTCATTTTTGGTTTTCTCAAAAACTACAGGTTATTTTGACATCCGGTTTTTTGTTTTTGATAAAAAATAAATAAGAGCATTGAAAACAAGCCAGAAAAATACTACTTCATTACGTAAAATTTTGAAAAAAAATGGTTTGAAAAAAAAAATGTTTTTTTTTCAAAATTTTGACTGAAAATAATATTTCAAAAACTGTTCATTTGAACAACTTATGAAATTTTTGAGATATTTGGCTTCAAAAGTTGCAAATACACGGTCATGCATTAGTTTGGGGCCTATGTGCAGTCTCAAAGGAAATTATAGTCAGAAAACATATTTTTGAAGGTTTTGGATGTGCTAAATTCAAATTCAGTCATGGAATTGCTCTATTCTTTGGCAACCTGGCGTTGTAGGGCGATTCTCGGACTAAGACCTTTAGAAAACGAGTTTTTTTTTTATTCAAACTTATTTTCGAGACTGCACCTAAGCCTCAAAATAATGCTTGACCGTGTATTGCAACTCTTGAAGCCAAATATTTCAAATTTGATATAATAGAGCCATTTTTTTAAGTTAACGCGCACATCAAGCGGTTATGACTACCCTTATAATGTTATGGAACACAGTGCGAGCATTTAGGAAAATAGGAGAGGGCTTAAAAGGAAAAACCTATGCTTTCGATTTTTTTGTGAATCGTAATGCACGGGAAACACAAAGCCAGGTCAAGCATTCCACATAAGGGTGATGAGCATTCCTAGCGGATGTTGCGGCTAAATTGTTTCAGGGGAGGAATGCGGCTGGCTATTTCACTAGATCACTGTTTGTGAAAAAAGCGATAAAAGAGAGTGAGACAGGCAACGATTCGACGATGTCCAAGAGAATCAATCGATTCTACGATTGAACTATTCACCCCTATTATGAAAGGCGTTACACTTGAGTGACAATAGTCCCATTATTTGTCGAGTCACTTTTTAGGCGTTTAAGTATCGGTATTACGAACCTTGAACGCCACTAACTTACAATCCAAACGCCTTCCACATGATCAGCTGATCATGACAATTTGGATTTGAATAGAAATTCTGGTTTTGTTTTCAAATTTAAATTGTTTTGAATAAAAAACCAAAATGAATAGTTTTCCTTTGTTGATTGCGTTGAGAAACAGTGGTGAAAGTGAGGACAACGAAGTTCAGAGGATATCAGAAACAAAAAAAATAAATCTGATAAGAGAAAGAAGAAGGATTAGAGATGATTCAAATCCTTTACAACTACCAGATGCGAAGTAAGTACAAACAAAGATAACTTTATTTTAATCATCTAAATGGCTTACATTATTACTAGATTTGTAGTGTACTTCAGGCTAAACAAAGATGCCTTTATGTTCTTGCTTAGAGAATTGCAGGATAAAGTGCCAAAGACTAAAAGTTCTTTATCGGTGCCGCTGGTACTAAAAATTGCAGCTGTGTTGAGGTTTTTCGCTGAAGGCAGCTACCAGAAAGGAGTAGGAAACGACTTCAATTTGGGGATTGCACAGCCTACAATGAGCGTGGTTTTGAAAGAAATGCTTGGTGTTATGGAGCAACACATTTGTCCTAAGTGGATAAATTGTAATTATTCCCAGCAAGAAAAAAATGAAGCCAAAGAGTTTTTTTTATCAGAAGGCCAGCATTCCGGGAGTACTTGGATGTGTTGATGGTAGCCACATTCGTATCCAAGCTCCAAAGAAAGATGAACAGCACTTATATTACAACAGAAAGGGCTTTTACAGCCTTAATTCTATGTTTGTAAGTTTTGTTTGTATGAACTTTTTGCTTATTTTACTAATAATTTTCGAATTAAATCAAAGGTTTGTGACCATAAGATGCGGATACGGTTTGTTGATGCAAGGCATCCTGGAGCAACCCATGATTCTTTTGTGTGGAACTCCAGTGAGCTGCGAGGCATTTTGCAAAGAAATTTCGATAGCGGTGATAGAAATAGTTGGTTTCTAGGTACACGTATAACTAATTTCAAAGTACCTATTAAAACGCACATTTTCTTTATTACAAGGTAATGCTGGCTATCCTCTAGAGCCTTTTTTGATGACACCATTTAGATCTCCTGCAGAAGGAAGTATCCAAAGGGCCTTCAATACGAGACATTCAAAAACGAGAAACATAATCGAAAGAACAATTGGTGTTTTAAAGAATCGGTTTCGCTGTCTACTTGGCGCTAGACTGTTGCACTACACACCTCAAAAGAACATAAAAATTATCAATGTGTGTTCAGCACTACATAACATATGTATTCACTACAGATCCGAGCAACCACAAGATTTGAACTCTCTTGTTTTGGAAAATGTAGATACTAATTCTTACCCAGAAATTGTTAAGGTTGAAAACAATCAAACAGCTATAGACATAAGGAACCAGTTGCTAGAGATTTAAATAAAATAAATAAAGTTTCTGAAAACTATATTTATTATCACATGTCTTGCATTAATAAAAAAAAATGAACACATCAAAGCACATTAGTCTTCTACATTTGGTTGCTCTAAAAAGTTGAACTTCCTCTCTTTGAGATCAAGTTTTCTTTTTTTCAATTCCAAATCCATGACTCTCATTTCGTTTTCTTTTTTTTGTTGTTCCTCTCCTCGTTTCGTATTTAGTTTGTACAACTCTTATTTCTGTTCTTCTGAATGGAAACGCTTCCTTTCATATCTCGCACTTTCTTCGAGATGTCCTTCAATTTTTTTCAAAGCCTCTTTGACTTCGAAGTACAAGGACTCCTGCGCATTTGTTTGGCGTTCTACCATTTCTGTAAAATGTGTGCTTGTATTATTGGTAGGGAGGTTTTCTCTGGAGGGGTTTTGTGCGCCTGTTGATTCAGCTATATATAGTATTACTGTCGTTCATATCGAGCAGTACTTCTTCTGTTGATGTGGCAACGACAGTAGATGAGGCAGAAGGTACAGAGGAAGTTAACACTTGCTGCTCACAACCGCCAAATACCATACCCTCTGGGTCAACCACATGGCTCAGTTGGAGCAAATCGGCGATGGCTTTATCGGAATCGTTTAAGTATTTTTGTCGAAACGGTCCTCCTCCAGTGACTTCCATCTGCTTTTTGTTGTACAGAAGCTTCTGTTTTACTTTAAATTTCGCATCGAACTAAACCTTTAAAAATATACATGAAAAATACAGCATGAAGAGATTTCGTTTATCAATTATTTTACCTTTTGTCATTCTTTATCAGTTCTAACCGGTGGCCCTAAGGAATTGAGCTTGTTAGAAACTGCTGTCCATTCTTTTTTTTTGTCCATCAGCTCGATCAATGTTTTTATTTGCTCCTGATTTGTTATTTTCACCCTAAATTCAGTCAAAATAAAAGTTGTTAAAGAAATAAAAAGAAGAAAACAACTACAACTTACATTTTTTTTCGAGTAAAACAAGTTGGCGTTCGCAAATTTCTCATCGACAAACAATAACGTTTCACTAGTCGTTAAACTCATATACAACGACAACTTTAATACCGAAATATTCATTTTGTCGTTCAAAAAATTTGCGTTCCACTTAACGCTAAATGTCACATGGCGTTACGCAGGCGTTAAACTACATTAACGACTCTCGCAATACCGATTTTCTGGTACGACATTTGTCGTTTAAGTGAAACGCCTATCATAATAGGGGTGATTGCCTATCAATTTTAACGCTCTATTTTTTAACCTATCAAGTAGGCGCAAAGATGTTTGAGAAGCACCTGGGCAGATATGGAAGTTATACTCTAGTTTTGGTCGAATGAAGGCCGTATAAATTGTAGCCAGATCAGAAGGGGTGGAGAACTTCATGCATCGTCTCCAGAAGCCTATGCATTTAGCAGTGTTTCTGGCGACTTCAAATATGTGGTCATTCGAACGAAGACCATCGTTTACACACATACCAAATACTGACAGCTTTTCGGTTTCTTGGATGCAGGTACCATTCATGGAAAATGGAAATGGGGGAATGTTAAGCTTCATCGACAATAGATAGCATTGAGTTTTGGAACCATTGAATACTACTCGGTTTTTATGACCCCCTGAAACAATGCCAGAAGAAACATGGTCAGAATTCAAAGAGCTTATCATACGGAGCCGTTCCAGCTCCACATCCAAAGAGAAGGGATGGAAACTAATATGAAAACCTGGGGGTCGAGACGTCAGCAGAACAGTAAGCGGATTAAAATATGCAGACAAGAGATCATTAATGAAAATGAAGAAGAGAGGCGGAGCCCTGAGGCACACCAGCATTTATGAAGTGGGTATCAGACCTGAAGTATCAGACCTGAATAATCCAACGAAGAAGAGACTCATCGATACCAAAAGCACGCATTTTCGATAAAAGAGCCTGATGCCAAGCTCTATCAAATGCTTTAGAAATATCAAGCGCAATAATCTGACTTTCTCCAAAACTATGTAAAGATTGGTCCCACTTTTCGGTGAGATAAGCCATCAAATCACCAGTGAACCGTTTCGCACGGATTTTATATATATATATATTATATATATATATATATATTAGAGTGGGTCAAAAAAGTCGATTTTTTTTTTTTTTTTACAAATGCTACGGAAAAATGGGTTGCTAGACACCTAAAAAATTCTCAAAATGTATAAGCTCTTAATTTTAATATTTAGATCCTCCGCATCGCAGTTTTGTATATTTTTCTTAGTCCAATAGAAAAAAAATCATACCTCATCATTTATCGATTGAACAGAAAAATGTTTCAGAAGAATATTTTAGGAAATTTAATGCTCTACAAAAAAGGTATCTTGTATTTTTTCCGTAAACGATATAAAGGATTTAGATTTGATTATTTTAAGACAAATTTCATTTTTGTTTATGATTTTTATAACTCGACAATAAATGACTTACAAAATGTGCAATCCAAATTTTTAATGGAAATTAACTGCGTACACATGAAAGTTTGAAAGTTTGATGATGAATAATTTTTGAACGGTTAATTTCAGCTAAAACATTAAAAACTATTTTTATAGAGCAGATGTCAAAATTTTTTTGGCTTATTTTCAATGCTCTTATTTATTTTTGATCAAACACAAAAAACCGGATGTCAAAATAACCTGTAGTTTTTGAGAAAACCAAAAATTACAAAAACGACTTTTTTAAATTTTTTTTTTTTTTTATTTCGTAAGTTCACTAAAGAATCCAATAACGAAAAAAAAACTTTAAAAATAAAAAATTTGGAAAAAGTCGTTTTTGTAATTTTTGGTTTTCTCAAAAACTACAGGTTATTTTGACATCCGGTTTTTTGTGTTTGATCAAAAATAAATAAGAGCATTGAAAATAAGCCAGAAAAATACTACTTCATTACGTAAAATTTGGAAAAAAAAAGTGGTTTTTAAAAAAAAATTATGTTTTTTTTCAAAATTTTGACTTTGAAAATTAATATTTCAAAAACTATTTATTTGAACAACTTATTTTTAAAGTTAAATTAATTTATAAGTTCTTGGCTTTTCAAAATGCTATAGCACGACTCTGTAGGTATTACCGTTATTTTTAAATATTTTTTTTTTCATTTTTTGTGATTTTTTTCTTAAATTGCCCCTCCCGCCTAAACGGGGTAAAATGGACCCCCCCCCTTCCATACGATTTTTTGCTTGTCTAGGTCCAACCTTCACACCCTATCTTTTTGTCACACCATATGCGAATCACCCTGTATACCCTAAGAATCTCAAAGATGACATGCAAAACTTGCACTTCTCTTTACTAACCTTCAAACCTGCCTCATATAATCTTTTCAAAACCTCCATTCAGAATCTCGAGATGTTTCTCAAAAGTTTTTGAAATGATGATGATGTCGTCTAAATAGACGAAAACAAATGGCTATAAAGTGGCACCCAAAACTGTGTCAATAAATCTCTGCCACGTAGCGGGCGAACTGTGAAGGCCAAAAGGCATTCTCCTAAACTGATAAAGACCCTTCCCAGGAATCGTGAAAGCGGTAAAAGGTTTCGATTCTGCATCCTTAGATATCTGCCAGTACGCTGACTTGATATCCAGTGAAGACAAGAACCTAGCACTTTGAAGCCTATCTAAAATCGCATTAATGTATGGAAGTCGGTACGCGTCCCTATCTGTGTTCTTATTTAGTTCCTATAATCCACGCAGAATCTATAGAAGCCATCTTTCTTTTTAACTAATATTATTGGAGATGACCAAGCACTAGTCGATCTCTCAATAACTCCTGCCTCTAACATCTCATTAAGTTCCTTATGTATATGTTCCTGCATTGCCGGGGAGACCGGATAATATCTTTGTTTTATTGGCTCCGCCGACGTCCTAATTTTATGCTCGACTAAATTAGTACACCCTTAGCCCTCAGGCATCTTCCTAAAAGATGCTTGAATCAATGTTTCTAGTGTTTCTAGCTTCCTAGCACTCAACTCAGAACGTTCTGTGATGGAACAGATCAAAGTTGAACTATCCTGTTCTGAAAAATTCCAGATACGAGACCTCAAATCCGGGACAATGCCCGACAGCGAGAGATTGTCCCTAACACTTCGACTCATGTTCCATCTGCCAAGCACATGCAGTGAACGGTGTCCCTACCTATAATGGTTCGAGTAGCTCCTGAATCTAATAATCCTAAAAATCTCGAACCATAAATGCTAACTGTTAAATATGGTCTCCTATCACTGCCGTTTGCCTCCAAAGTAAACCCTAAATGAACCCCATATGCTAGCTGGTCCCCAGCAGGCGAGCCTCTCAATATTTATTTATTTATTTATCTGGCTTAATACAAGCAACATACATATAAATAAAAAGAAAACTTAAATATTTACAAAAAATCAATTTCTTAAATACTAAGAACTATTTACAATAAATATTAATTAAATTAAAAGTTAATATAATAGAGAAGCTAAGGGAAATTTAATTAGGAAGTTGAAAATGATTAGAGGATAATTTATTTCTTAGAGATGGTAAGCTTGCGTTGAAATCAAGAATATCTTGTGCACCATTGGCTAAGCGCAACATTCGAGTAATGGGGTTAAAATGACCATAGCTAGTGCGGTGGGTGGGAAGGTTGTAAAAAGGGATGGACCGTAAACTACGAGGATTGGTATTAAGGTAAAAATTTTCAAGGAGAGCGGGAGATTCAATTGCACCAGTCATTATTTGCTGTACAAAAAGTATGTCCGCAATTGCACGACGTTTGGCGAGGCTTTGTAACTGAATTAGTTGTAAACGATCTTCGTATGGAGGTAGGATGAGAGGGTTCGACCACGGTAGATGGCGTAAGGCAAAGCGAAGGAATCTACGTTGGACGGCTTCAATTCTATGTGACTGAGTGATTTGATAGGGGGACCAAACCTGAGATGCGTACTCTAGGATAGGTCTGACAAAAGTAATGTATAGTGATTTGGTTACGTAAGGATTGGAAAATTCTTTAGACCACCGTTTTATGAAACCAAGGGAAGAGTTCGCCTTAGCGATAATTTGGTCTATATGGAAACGAAAGTTGAGCTCTCTATCACAAAAAACTCCAAGGTCTCGAATAGAAGAAACAACTGGAACGGGAACCCCACGAAAGTCATAAGTCCGAGGGAGAGTAGGTACTCGTTTTCGTGTAAAAGTGATGAATTGACATTTACTCAAGAGCACAGAGCGTCGTAGAAACAAATTGGGTTCTTAAGTTAGTCGTTGTAGATCTTCCCTTTAGAAAACCATGCTGCAGTGGAGAAACAACAGACTTACAATGAAAGTATAACGAGTCGTAGACAATGCTTTCAAAAAGCTTAGGAATAGAGGATAGTCTAGCAATAGGACGGAAGTTTGAGATATCACTTTTACTGCCTTTCTTATGAATTGGAAATATGAATGAATCTTTCAATAATGTTGGAAAAACTGCTTGTGAGAGTGAGAGTTGAAATAATGCTGTAAGGGGTTGACAAAGTACGTTTATACATTTTTTTAGGAAAATGGCAGGAATACCGTCAGGACCGGGAGAAAAGTCATCTTTGAGTGCATTGATTTTATCATACACATTGTCGAGACTAACACCAATAGAAACAAGAGAGCTTTGAGGACAATTATCGAGATAACTGAAGTATTCCAGGTCAGGTAGAACTTTATTATGGTTATATGATTGACTAAAGAAATTCGCAAATAGATTGGTGATTGTTTGAGGATCTGAAGAGGAAGTATTAATATGTTTGAAAGAGGAAGGAAGCCCATCCGATTTTCTGTTAACGTTAATAAATTGATAGAAACGTTTAGGGTCATAGATAAGACAAGTCTGCATTTTATCAAGATAATTGTTGTAAAGAATTTCGGATAAGGATGAAAAGTTGAAGAAAGCTTGTTGATAATTTAAGTAATCAATATAAGAATTCGATTTTATGTAAGTTTTCCATAACTTATTTCTAAGGTTTCGAAGTGTACGCAATTCTTTAGTATACCATGGGGGAGACGACATACAATTTTTTTGTGGTAAATGAGGAACAGTCTGGATGATACATTCGAAGATGGCAGTATAGAAGAAAGAAAGAGCGATGTCGATGGGAGTTCGAGCATTTAAGAAAAGGTTAAAATCGATCTGATTTAACAAAACGCTAAGTTGATTGAAATCAGCCTTACGGTGGTTAAAAAGAAGGGAGACTTCCGAATCTACCGTGGAGATAACTTTATCGAAAGAGAAGACAAGAGAAAGAGGGGGATGGAAGTGGTCAAGGGTCGATAGAAGATGGATACTTTCAGAAACGTCAGAGTTGAAAGGATCAGAAGAAAAAACAAGGTCAAGTTGTCTTCCTAAGTTATTTTTAATGCTACTTATTTGGAAAATCCCAGAGCCAGATAAGCGGTCACAAAAAATACATTCTTTCTCTGAGGTGGGATTACTGGGAACAAAGTTTGATTGATCCTCGGATGGAGCCCAACGTAAGTAGGGTAAATTAAAATCACCAATAACGATAAAATCATCAGTTGGTTCTGCAGCTTCAAAGATAGAGTCGTAAGAATCAACAAATTGTTGATAAGCAAGAGTGGGCTGTGATGGGTGAATATAACAGCAGAGGATATAAAAACATCGATTGGGGACTAACAATTTTATGCAAATGAATTCGATGAGTGGTGAACTGGATGATTCAACAAGAGTTGCATTCAAACTATTGTGTACTGCTAAAAGAACACCACGCCCGGAGCGGCCATTTTCAGAGGTTTGACCATCTGCACGAAATACTGCAAAGTCGGAGGAAAATAATTCACTATCAAGAAAACTGGAATCTAAATTTGTTTCAGAGAGGGCAAATATATCAAAAGGAAGGTTTTGGGAGTTGAGATAAATCATAGAAGTTTTAGTTCGTAGTCCTCTTACATTCTGGTAATAAAGCGACAAAGAGTTCAAAGTCGTTAGTGTGTTACTGTTAAAGACGAGGCTTTTTAGAGGACTTGGAGTGAATAGGATTTTTTAAATTTATATGTGAACAGTACGTGGCAAGATCCCTTAGGACAGTTGAGGGCGATATATTAAAACCTTCATGAAAACGTATGTAAATCTTCTTAAGTTAATGAGGATCGGTTGGAAGACCTTCTTTTAAGATAGATAAAATGACATTAGTTTTCGTTTTGCCATTAATGCAAACAGACTCAGGTTTGTCGTATAGAAAAGCCAGGTACAGACGGACATTTTCATAGAGTTTACTGTCACGCAGTCTTGCCATGGAGTATCGGCCATCCAAGTCATTTGATGTCGTTTTAGATTTATTAAACTTCGCGGTTAATTTAACGCTTGGTGGATACATAGGATCGAAAACCGGAGGATAAGAGTGATTGGGATTGATTGATAAGGATGATCTGGAGGATGAAGGTTGGGGTGACATACTGGAAGGCTGTGGGATAGAGTTTGAAGAGTTTGCACAAACGAAATTGCTATAGGAATCACTTGAGAGGACTTTCTGTTGAGGAAGGTTAGGAGATGGAAAGGCAATATTATTGTGATTAGATGAAGTCGGTCTAGGCTTAGGAGAAATGCGGAGTTTTTTAGGTTCAGGTAAAGAATTGATTGAGGGTTTGAAGGACTGAAAACTAGTTTTAGATATTGATACTTTTTTGACATTTTCATTTAATAACTTGTTAGGTTTAAGACCCCAATTTGATATTTCAATTCTGCCAACCCGAAAAACGTGTTGGTCAGTGGACAAAAAAAGCCATTGGTATTTAGAGGGGATATAAACTTTAAAGCTAGAAGAGCTCAATTTATAACATTTTTGAATAAAAATCTTAAAATAAGAAGAGAAAAAATTTCTAATCCAGGATAAATTAGCGAAAGCAGGAGTGTTTTTTATGAAGAGAGGTGTGAGCTCAGCTTGGTTTTTAATTTTCATGATTCTATTGTTCCATTCAGCAGGAGTCCAGGTTGTGCCAAACCGGTTGATGAGGACAGGTTCAGAAAGTGTAGAAGGATTGTCATCATTAGAGGATGATGTTAGTTCTTTTTCAGTTGGAACACTTGAGGAAGGATGAAGTAGAATCATATCATCAATTTGAATTGGCGTGATGGAGGTATCAAGGTCTTGGAGTTCCAAACGAAGTGATTTATTGTTATTACTGCTTAATTCAGGTGAGGCGAAAGAGCTAACATGACCTTTTTCTGAGTTTGTTGACTTCGTGTAGTGTGATTGTTTAATTTCGTTTGATAGTTCAGTTATCATGTAACGTAAAGATTTTGATTCCTTGGTAATGATATCTTCAAGGGTAGAAGAGTTGGTATTTATACTGAGGGAAGTAGCTGTGAACTCCCTCTCAAGAGATTTAATGATTGATGATTGTTCCTTTGAAGAATCCGCAAACCTTAACAGGTACTTTTCTGTAGAATGTATTATTTCCGTAGATTGTTCAACGGAAGATTTAAGATCAGCAACCAATTTAAACATTTTAATAATGTCGGTGTTAATGAGCTTAGGGAAAGCATGAATAGTTTCAAGGCAATCATTAAATTTTTGTGATATATTTTTCATGTTTGAATCTATGTTAGATAGCTTAGTGTTGAGTCCTATATTTTGGGACTCTAAATTTTTCATAATGGATTCATTATTGTCTGCAATCACCTCATTTATTTTAAGAAAGTTGTGGCGGATATTAGTTTTGAGTTCAGTAAAATCCTCAGACAATTGAACTAAACGTTCGTTATTATACTTGATGGCAAGCATAACGTGCGAAGTAGTAATTATATAATAATAATATAATAATATAATAATAATAATAGTAATATCTGCGGACTTCCCGCCCGTTTCCCATTTCCCGAACACTTACTATAAGTTTGCAGCCCCGCAACCAAAACAACGCCTAGGAGCGGAACAACTACTAGCAAAATGGCCTGTGCCGTTGCAATCGAAACACCTAACCGAATAATTTTGTCGAGATCGACTTGAAGGTGTGGCCTGACGAGTGATTTCGTTGTTCTCCGCAACAACCGAAATCGAAGGATTATCAACACCTACGTATGCCAGATCCGGTTCTAGCAAAGTCTTACTACCCCTTACATTTGGTGGGGGAATATAGCCCTCAACATTTGCCCTAACTGCTCCTAAATTCCGACCTAACGCAACCAAATCAGACACACAGCTTGGTTTAGCCAGCCCCACGTTGGGCGCCAATTGTTACCGAATATTTACGCGAACCGATTACTTTAATCTATTAATTAAAACGTTGGAAATCAATTCCAAATACCGCGAGCAAAAACAAAAACGAAAACGATACAAAAAAATATATTTATCCGCGAAAAACTAAATTGGGATTTCAAAAATCCCGACGTGCGCGCAACTTGTTTAATAAAACGAATTGTCAAAATGACACAGGTTCACGTATCGGCAACTACAACACTTCAGTGCTGTCTCCCGTAGCTCAGTCCGATGGATGGGATCGATTTGATATTCCCTTTTTAATCCGATTCGATTAAACCTGGATTAAAACCCAGAATCTTTTCAACCTAAAAGAAAAAATTACTGAGTTTCTTTCGAGGTAAGCAGAAGGCCAATTCTCAAAACAAAGAAAAAAAAATTAAGAATATTAAGCAAGAAAGCAAACAGATTGGTGTGTCGTTTGAAGGCAAGAAAGAATAACGAAAGGAAAGTTTCCGAAATAAGAAGTAATAGAATAGTAAAGAAAAAAAAAAAACGGTCCCGCAATCTCGGGAAAAAAACGCTAGGACAACGAAGGCCTAGCGGATCTAAGTTTTGTGCAAAATAAGGCGACTCTAAATTCGTTCGAAAAACCCTTGAAAATTAAGGATTTTTCGATACGTTAGGTACATATAAAACAATGAAACCAAAATACTTAGCTCTTCTTCTGCTCTTCACTTCTCCTGTACTCCTTAATAAAATACTTTCTCCAGACTTGTCTCAATTTTTTCCCTCAAAATTCCCAAGTGGAATTTTGCCGCTAAATCGATTTAATCAAATCTGTATCTCAAAAGAAAATTGTGATAGCTCCAAAAATATCGCAACAATTTTTCTGACGCTTTCTTCTATCCTTTTACTTTTACAGCCAAAAGTCAAGAGACCATCAAGATGGCGGGTTTTTCTCATCCATCCGGCATCGGCCGTGCAGCCATCCTTGTCAGACCTTAAAGCGTGGTGCTGTTCGGTCTTACTTTTACTGCAGCATTCCGCCATTAGGCTAGGATGTGCGAGTGAGATGTCACGAATCAACTTCCCGCGGTCCTTTGCGTTCAGGTGATGTGATCACCAGTAGCCCAGTGGACGAATTCAGTCCCGAAAGACTTACTCCGAAAAATTATTCAAGACGCGCAGAGTCCCCAGCCCAAACCAACTCAAACTAAAATACGAAGAAGATATTTTCTCGGAGAACGAAGAACAAAAGATTCTAAGTTTGAAAGCTCGACAAGTACTTTCCGTAGACCTTCGTCGTCCAGATAGTAAGAAAAGAAAGAAAGTGAGGATAAAACGGAAACACGTCTGTTAGTGATTCTTCTGTATCTTCAATTGTATCGTCTCCATACCTCGGCACCAAATAACCTGAAAGTAGCTTTTCGAAAGTTTTAGAAGAACAGGTTTCCGGCTGATGGACCAGGTTTCAACTGATCTCTCTGAGAAAAGTTTATTAGCGGGAGAAGAACGCCAGGTAGAACTTGTTGTTCAACAGAATGGGATTTGTTGCGGTAAAATTTAACACAACAAGGTAATAGAAAAAATGTTTCTGATTAAAGGCAAATTCCACGTCTTTCAACTTTCTCGAAAATTTTTTAAAAGCTTATTAAAGTCCGCTTTTTTTGGGGTCAGAGCACGTTTATCAACTGAAGATGCCATTTTAAAAGTTTGTAGTCAACTATATAGAGGCTTATATAACAATAAATCTACTATGGATCTGTTTATTGATATGACTAAAGTTTTTGATTTAGTAAACCATGATCTTTTGCTCACCAAGCTGTATATTACTGGTTTTCGTGGAAATATTTTTAAATGGCATCAATCATATTTAAAAAATAGTAAACAGAGGGTGAATGTGAAAGGAATGTTGACTGAACAGAGAGATTTAAAAAACTGAGCTCCTCAAGGATCTGTACTCGGCCTTTTGTTTTTCTTAATAAATATCAATCCAATTTTCAAAATTAGATAAAATTTTGTTTCAACCGCATTGCAGATGATATTGTCTTTTTTACGAGTTTGAAACTGCATTTGAATGTATTGAATGTAGTTGTGCATTTTAAGTATTTAGGTTTTGTAATTAATTTCAACCTGAATTGGAAACAACACATTCAATTGATAAAAACCAACATGTTGCTAATCACACGTAAAATGTATTTAATAAAACCTTTTTGTTTTCAAAAGGATTTAACTTCTATTTGTATGGTCTTGCTCACTTCAAGTTACAATATGGTATTATTATCTGCGGAGGTTAGCATAATACCACTTTAATCGCTCAAAAACATTTAATACGAATTTTTTGCAAAAAAGAATCGGTTTGCTGGAAATTGAATTGATTGACTAAAGAAATTCGCAAATAGATTGGTGATTGTTTGAGGATCTGAAGAGGAAGTATTAAGATGGTTGAAAGAGGAAGGAAGCCCATCCGATTTTCTCTTAACGTTAATAAATTGATAGAAACGTTTAGGGTCATAGATAAGACAAGTCTGCATTTTATCAAGATAATTGTTGTAAAGAATTTCGGATAAGGATGAAAAGTTGAAGAAAGCTTGTTGATAATTTAAGTAATCAATATAAGAATTCGATTTTATGTAAGTTTTCCATAACTTATTTCTAAGGTTTCGAAGTGTACGCAATTCTTTAGTATACCATGGGGGAGACGACATACAATTTTTTTGTGGTAAATGAGGAACAGTCTGGATGATACATTCGAAGATGGCAGTATAGAAGAAAGAAAGAGCGATGTCGATGGGAGTTCGAGCATTTAAGAAAAGGTTAAAATCGATCTGATTTAACAAAACGTTAAGTTGATTGAAATCAGCCTTACGGTGGTTAAAAAGAAGGGAGACTTCCGAATCTACCGTGGAGATAACTTTATCGAAAGAGAAGACAAGAGAAAGAGGGGGATGGAAGTGGTTAAGGGTCGATAGAAGATGGATACTTTCAGAAACGTCAGAGTTGAAAGGATCAGAAGAAAAAACAAGGTCAAGTTGTCTTCCTAAGTTATTTTTAATGCTACTTATTTGGAAAATCCCAGAGCCAGATAAGCGGTCACAAAAAATACATTCTTTCTCTGAGGTGGGATTACTGGGAACAAAGTTTGATTGATCCTCGGATGGAGCCCAACGTAAGTAGGGTAAATTAAAATCACCAATAACGATAAAATCATCAGTTGGTTCTGCAGCTTCAAAGATAGAGTCGTAAGAATCAACAAATTGTTGATAAGCAAGAGTGGGCTGTGATGGGTGAATATAACAGCAGAGGATATAAAAACATCGATTGGGGACTAACAATTTTATGCAAATGAATTCGATGAGTGGTGAACTGGATGATTCAACAAGAGTTGCATTCAAACTATTGTGTACTGCTAAAAGAACACCACGCCCGGAGCGGCCATTTTCAGAGGTTTGACCATCTGCACGAAATACTGCAAAGTCGGAGGAAAATAATTCACTATCAAGAAAACTGGAATCTAAATTTGTTTCAGAGAGGGCAAATATATCAAAAGGAAGGTTTTGGGAGTTGAGATAAATCATAGAAGTTTTAGTTCGTAGTCCTCTTACATTCTGGTAATAAAGCGACAAAGAGTTCAAAGTCGTTAGAGTGTTACTGTTAAAGACGAGGCTTTTTAGAGGACTTGGAGTGAATAGGATTTTTAAAATTTATATGTGAACAGTACGTGGCAAGATCCCTTAGGACAGTTGAGGGCGATATATTAAAACCTTCATGAAAACGTATGTAAATCTTCTTAAGTTAATGAGGATCGGTTGGAAGACCTTCTTTTAAGATAGATAAAATGACATTAGTTTTCGTTTTGCCATTAATGCAAACAGACTCAGGTTTGTCGTATAGAAAAGCCAGGTACAGACGGACATTTTCATAGAGTTTACTGTCACGCAGTCTTGCCATGGAGTATCGGCCATCCAAGTCATTTGATGTCGTTTTAGATTTATTAAACTTCGCGGTTAATTTAACGCTTGGTGGATACATAGGATCGAAAACCGGAGGATAAGAGTGATTGGGATTGATTGATAAGGATGATCTGGAGGATGAAGGTAGGGGTGACATACTGGAAGGCTGTGGGATAGAGTTTGAAGAGTTTGCACAAACGAAATTGCTATAGGAATCACTTGAGAGGACTTTCTGTTGAGGAAGGTTAGGAGATGGAAAGGCAATATTATTGTGATTAGATGAAGTCGGTCTAGGCTTAGGAGAAATGCGGAGTTTTTTAGGTTCAGGTAAAGAATTGATTGAGGGTTTGAAGGACTGAAAACTAGTTTTAGATATTGATACTTTTTTGACATTTTCATTTAATAACTTGTTAGGTTTAAGACCCCAATTTGATATTTCAATTCTGCCAACCCGAAAAACGTGTTGGTCAGTGGACAAAAAAAGCCATTGGTATTTAGAGGGGATATAAACTTTAAAGCTAGAAGAGCTCAATTTATAACATTTTTGAATAAAAATCTTAAAATAAGAAGAGAAAAAATTTCTAATCCAGGATAAATTAGCGAAAGCAGGAGTGTTTTTTATGAAGAGAGGTGTGAGCTCAGCTTGGTTTTTAATTTTCATGATTCTATTGTTCCATTCAGCAGGAGTCCAGGTTGTGCCAAACCGGTTGATGAGGACAGGTTCAGAAAGTGTAGAAGGATTGTCATCATTAGAGGATGATGTTAGTTCTTTTTCAGTTGGAACACTTGAGGAAGGATGAAGTAGAATCATATCATCAATTTGAATTGGCGTGATGGAGGTATCAAGGTCTTGGAGTTCCAAACGAAGTGATTTATTGTTATTACTGCTTAATTCAGGTGAGGCGAAAGAGCTAACATGACCTTTTTCTGAGTTTGTTGACTTCGTGTAGTGTGATTGTTTAATTTCGTTTGATAGTTCAGTTATCATATAACGTAAAGATTTTGATTCCTTGGTAATGATATCTTCAAGGGTAGAAGAGCTGGTATTTATACTGAGGGAAGTAGCTGTGAACTCCCTCTCAAGAGATTTAATGATTGATGATTGTTCCTTTGAAGAATCCGCAAACCTTAACAGGTACTTTTCTGTAGAATGTATTATTTCCGTAGATTGTTCAACGGAAGATTTAAGATCAGCAACCAATTTAAACATTTTAATAATGTCGGTGTTAATGAGCTTAGGGAAAGCATGAATAGTTTCAAGGCAATCATTAAATTTTTGTGATATATTTTTCATGTTTGAATCTATGTTAGATAGCTTAGTGTTGAGTCCTATATTTTGGGACTCTAAATTTTTCATAATGGATTCATTATTGTCTGCAATCACCTCATTTATTTTAAGAAAGTTGTGGCGGATATTAGTTTTGAGTTCAGTAAAATCCTCAGACAATTGAACTAAACGTTCGTTATTATACTTGATGGCAAGCATAACGTGCGAAGTAGTAATTATATAATAATAATATAATAATATAATAATAATAATAGTAATATCTGCGGACTTCCCGCCCGTTTCCCATTTCCCGAACACTTACTATAAGTTTGCAGCCCCGCAACCAAAACAACGCCTAGGAGCGGAACAACTACTAGCAAAATGGCCTGTGCCGTTGCAATCGAAACACCTAACCGAATAATTTTGTCGAGATCGACTTGAAGGTGTGGCCTGACGAGTGATTTCGTTGTTCTCCGCAACAACCGAAATCGAAGGATTATCAACACCTACGTATGCCAGATCCGGTTCTAGCAAAGTCTTACTACCCCTTACATTTGGTGGGGGAATATAGCCCTCAACATTTGCCCTAACTGCTCCTAAATTCCGACCTAACGCAACCAAATCAGACACACAGCTTGGTTTAGCCAGCCCCACGTTGGGCGCCAATTGTTACCGAATATTTACGCGAACCGATTACTTTAATCTATTAATTAAAACGTTGGAAATCAATTCCAAATACCGCGAGCAAAAACAAAAACGAAAACGATACAAAAAAATATATTTATCCGCGAAAAACTAAATTGGGATTTCAAAAATCCCGACGTGCGCGCAACTTGTTTAATAAAACGAATTGTCAAAATGACACAGGTTCACGTATCGGCAACTACAACACTTCAGTGCTGTCTCCCGTAGCTCAGTCCGATGGATGGGATCGATTTGATATTCCCTTTTTAATCCGATTCGATTAAACCTGGATTAAAACCCAGAATCTTTTCAACCTAAAAGAAAAAATTACTGAGTTTCTTTCGAGGTAAGCAGAAGGCCAATTCTCAAAACAAAGAAAAAAAAATTAAGAATATTAAGCAAGAAAGCAAACAGATTGGTGTGTCGTTTGAAGGCAAGAAAGAATAACGAAATGAAAGTTTCCGAAATAAGAAGTAATAGAATAGTAAAGAAAGAAAAAAAACGGTCCCGCAATCTCGGGAAAAAAACGCTAGGACAACGAAGGCCTAGCGGATCTAAGTTTTGTGCAAAATAAGGCGACTCTAAATTCGTTCGAAAAACCCTTGAAAATTAAGGATTTTTCGATACGTTAGGTACATATAAAACAATGAAACCAAAATACTTAGCTCTTCTTCTGCTCTTCACTTCTCCTGTACTCCTTAATAAAATACTTTCTCCAGACTTGTCTCAATTTTTTCCCTCAAAATTCCCAAGTGGAATTTTGCCGCTAAATCGATTTAATCAAATCTGTATCTCAAAAGAAAATTGTGATAGCTCCAAAAATATCGCAACAATTTTTCTGACGCTTTCTTCTATCCTTTTACTTTTACAGCCAAAAGTCAAGAGACCATCAAGATGGCGGGTTTTTCTCATCCATCCGGCATCGGCCGTGCAGCCATCCTTGTCAGACCTTAAAGCGTGGTGCTGTTCGGTCTTACTTTTACTGCAGCATTCCGCCATTAGGCTAGGATGTGCGAGTGAGATGTCACGAATCAACTTCCCGCGGTCCTTTGCGTTCAGGTGATGTGATCACCAGTAGCCCAGTGGACGAATTCAGTCCCGAAAGACTTACTCCGAAAAATTATTCAAGACGCGCAGAGTCCCCAGCCCAAACCAACTCAAACTAAAATACGAAGAAGATATTTTCTCGGAGAACGAAGAACAAAAGATTCTAAGTTTGAAAGCTCGACAAGTACTTTCCGTAGACCTTCGTCGTCCAGATAGTAAGAAAAGAAAGAAAGTGAGGATAAAACGGAAACACGTCTGTTAGTGATTCTTCTGTATCTTCAATTGTATCGTCTCCATACCTCGGCACCAAATAACCTGAAAGTAGCTTTTCGAAAGTTTTAGAAGAACAGGTTTCCGGCTGATGGACCAGGTTTCAACTGATCTCTCTGAGAAAAGTTTATTAGCGGGAGAAGAACGCCAGGTAGAACTTGTTGTTCAACAGAATGGGATTTGTTGCGGTAAAATTTAACACAACAAGGTAATAGAAAAAATGTTTCTGATTAAAGGCAAATTCCACGTCTTTCAACTTTCTCGAAAATTTTTTAAAAGCTTATTAAAGTCCGCTTTTTTTGGGGTCAGAGCACGTTTATCAACTGAAGATGCCATTTTAAAAGTTTGTAGTCAACTATATAGAGGCTTATATAACAATAAATCTACTATGGATCTGTTTATTGATATGACTAAAGTTTTTGATTTAGTAAACCATGATCTTTTGCTCACCAAGCTGTATATTGCTGGTTTTCGTGGAAATATTTTTAAATGGCATCAATCATATTTAAAAAATAGTAAACAGAGGGTGAATGTGAAAGGAATGTTGACTGAACAGAGAGATTTAAAAAACTGAGCTCCTCAAGGATCTGTACTCGGCCTTTTGTTTTTCTTAATAAATATCAATCCAATTTTCAAAATTAGATAAAATTTTGTTTCAACCGCATTGCAGATGATATTGTCTTTTTTACGAGTTTGAAACTGCATTTGAATGTATTGAATGTAGTTGTGCATTTTAAGTATTTAGGTTTTGTAATTAATTTCAACCTGAATTGGAAACAACACATTCAATTGATAAAAACCAACATGTTGCTAATCACACGTAAAATGTATTTAATAAAACCTTTTTGTTTTCAAAAGGATTTAACTTCTATTTGTATGGTCTTGCTCACTTCAAGTTACAATATGGTATTATTATCTGCGGAGGTTAGCATAATACCACTTTAATCGCTCAAAAACATTTAATACGAATTTTTTGGAAAAAAGAATCGGTTTGCTGGAAATTGAATTGATTGACTAAAGAAATTCGCAAATAGATTGGTGATTGTTTGAGGATCTGAAGAGGAAGTATTAAGATGGTTGAAAGAGGAAGGAAGCCCATCCGATTTTCTCTTAACGTTAATAAATTGATAGAAACGTTTAGGGTCATAGATAAGACAAGTCTGCATTTTATCAAGATAATTGTTGTAAAGAATTTCGGATGAGGATGAAAAGTTGAAGAAAGCTTGTTGATAATTTAAGTAATCAATATAAGAATTCGATTTTATGTAAGTTTTTCATAACTTATTTCTAAGGTTTCGAAGTGTACGCAATTCTTTAGTATACCATGGGGGAGACGACATACAATTTTTTTGTGGTAAATGAGGAACAGTCTGGATGATACATTCGAAGATGGCAGTATAGAAGAAAGAAAGAGCGATGTCGATGGGAGTTCGAGCATTTAAGAAAAGATTAAAATCGATCTGATTTAACAAAACGTTAAGTTGATTGAAATCAGCCTTACGGTGGTTAAAAAGAATGTAGACTTCCGAATCTACCGTGGAGATAACTTTATCGAAAGAGAAGACAAGAGAAAGAGGGGGATGGAAGTGGTCAAGGGTCGATAGAAGATGGATACTTTCAGAAACGTCAGAGTTGAAAGGATCAGAAGAAAAAACAAGGTCAAGTTGTCTTCCTAAGTTATTTTTAATGCTACTTATTTGGAAAATCCCAGAGCCAGATAAGCGGTCACAAAAAATACATTCTTTCTTTGAGTAGGGATTACTGGGAACAAAGTTTGATTGATCCTCGGATGGAGCCCAACGTAAGTAGGGTAAATTAAAATCACCAATAACGATAAAATCATCAGTTGGTTCTGCAGCTTCAAAGATAGAGTCGTAAGAATCAACAAATTGTTGATAAGCAAGAGTGGGCTGTGATGGGTGAATATAACAGCAGAGGATATAAAAACATCGATTGGGGACTAACAATTTTATGCAAATGAATTCGATGAGTGGTGAACTGGATGATTCAACAAGAGTTGCATTCAAACTATTGTGTACTGCTAAAAGAACACCACGCCCGGAGCGGCCATTTTCAGAGGTTTGACCATCTGCACGAAATACTGCAAAGTCGGAGGAAAATAATTCACTATCAAGAAAACTGGAATCTAAATTTGTTTCAGAGAGGGCAAATATATCAAAAGGAAGGTTTTGGGAGTTGAGATAAATCATAGAAGTTTTAGTTCGTAGTCCTCTTACATTCTGGTAATAAAGCGACAAAGAGTTCAAAGTCGTTAGTGTGTTACTGTTAAAGACGAGGCTTTTTAGAGGACTTGGAGTGAATAGGATTTTTTAAATTTATATGTGAACAGTACGTGGCAAGATCCCTTAGGACAGTTGAGGGCGATATATTAAAACCTTCATGAAAACGTATGTAAATCTTCTTAAGTTCATGAGGATCGGTTGGAAGACCTTCTTTTAAGATAGATAAAATGACATTAGTTTTCGTTTTGCCATTAATGCAAACAGACTCAGGTTTGTCGTATAGAAAAGCCAGGTACAGACGGACATTTTAATAGAGTTTACTGTCACGCAGTCTTGCTTTATTAACGCTTGGTGGATACATAGGATCGAAAACCGGAGGATAAGAGTGATTGGGATTGATTGATAAGGATGATCTGGAGGATGAAGGTTGGGGTGACATACTGGAAGGCTGTGGGATAGAGTTTGAAGAGTTTGCACAAACGAAATTGCTATAGGAATCACTTGAGAGGACTTTCTGTTGAGGAAGGTTAGGAGATGGAAAGGCAATATTATTGTGATTAGATGAAGTCGGTCTAGGCTTAGGAGAAATGCGGAGTTTTTTAGGTTCAGGTAAAGAATTGATTGAGGGTTTGAAGGACTGAAAACTAGTTTTAGATATTGATACTTTTTTGACATTTTCATTTAATAACTTGTTAGGTTTAAGACCCCAATTTGATATTTCAATTCTGCCAACCCGAAAAACGTGTTGGTCAGTGGACAAAAAAAGCCATTGGTATTTAGAGGGGATATAAACTTTAAAGCTAGAAGAGCTCAATTTATAACATTTTTGAATAAAAATCTTAAAATAAGAAGAGAAAAAATTTCTAATCCAGGATAAATTAGCGAAAGCAGGAGTGTTTTTTATGAAGAGAGGTGTGAGCTCAGCTTGGTTTTTAATTTTCATGATTCTATTGTTCCATTCAGCAGGAGTCCAGGTTGTGCCAAACCGGTTGATGAGGACAGGTTCAGAAAGTGTAGAAGGATTGTCATCATTAGAGGATGATGTTAGTTCTTTTTCAGTTGGAACACTTGAGGAAGGATGAAGTAGAATCATATCATCAATTTGAATTGGCGTGATGGAGGTATCAAGGTCTTGGAGTTCCAAACGAAGTGATTTATTGTTATTACTGCTTAATTCAGGTGAGGCGAAAGAGCTAACATGACCTTTTTCTGAGTTTGTTGACTTCGTGTAGTGTGATTGTTTAATTTCGTTTGATAGTTCAATTATCATATAACGTAAAGATTTTGATTCCTTGGTAATGATATCTTCAAGGGTAGAAGAGTTGGTATTTATACTGAGGGAAGTAGCTGTGGACTCCCTCTCAAGAGATTTAATGATTGATGATTGTTCCTTTGAAGAATCCGCAAACCTTAACAGGTACTTTTCTGTAGAATGTATTATTTCCGTAGATTGTTCAACGGAAGATTTAAGATCAGCAACCAATTTAAACATTTTAATAATGTCGATGTTAATGAGCTTAGGGAAAGCATGAATAGTTTCAAGGCAATCATTTAATTTTTGTGATATTTTTTTCATGTTTGAATCTATGTTAGATAGCTTAGTGTTGAGTCCTATATTTTGGGACTCTAAATTTTTCATAATGGATTCATTATTGTCTGCAATCACCTCATTTATTTTAAGAAAGTTGTGGCGGATATTAGTTTTGAGTTCAGTAAAATCCTCAGACAATTGAACTAAACGTTCGTTATTATACTTGATGGCAAGCATAACGTGCGAAGTAGTAATTATATAATAATAATATAATAATATAATAATAATAATAGTAATATCTGCGGACTTCCCGCCCGTTTCCCATTTCCCGAACACTTACTACAAGTTTGCAGCCCCGCAACCAAAACAACGCCTATGAGCGGAACAACTACTAGCAAAATGGCCTGTGCCGTTGCAATCGAAACACCTAACCGAATAATTTTGTCGAGATCGACTTGAAGGTGTGGCCTGACGAGTGATTTCGTTGTTCTCCGCAACAACCGAAATCGAAGGATTATCAACACCTACGTATGCCAGATCCGGTTCTAGCAAAGTCTTACTACCCCTTACATTTGGTGGGGGAATATAGCCCTCAACATTTGCCCTAACTGCTCCTAAATTCCGACCTAACGCAACCAAATCAGACACACAGCTTGGTTTAGCCAGCCCCACGTTGGGCGCCAATTGTTACCGAATATTTACGCGAACCGATTACTTTAATCTATTAATTAAAACGTTGGAAATCAATTCCAAATACCGCGAGCAAAAACAAAAACGAAAACGATACAAAAAAATATATTTATCCGCGAAAAACTAAATTGGGATTTCAAAAATCCCGACGTGCGCGCAACTTGTTTAATAAAACGAATTGTCAAAATGACACAGGTTCACGTATCGGCAACTACAACACTTCAGTGCTGTCTCCCGTAGCTCAGTCCGATGGATGGGATCGATTTGATATTCCCTTTTTAATCCGATTCGATTAAACCTGGATTAAAACCCAGAATCTTTTCAACCTAAAAGAAAAATTACTGAGTTTCTTTCGAGGTAAGCAGAAGGCCAATTCTCAAAACAAAGAAAAAAAAATTAAGAATATTAAGCAAGAAAGCAAACAGATTGGTGTGTCGTTTGAAGGCAAGAAAGAATAACGAAAGGAAAGTTTCCGAAATAAGAAGTAATAGAATAGTAAAGAAAGAAAAAAAAACGGTCCCGCAATCTCGGGAAAAAAACGCTAGGACAACGAAGGCCTAGCGGATCTAAGTTTTGTGCCAAATAAGGCGACTCTAAATTCGTTCGAAAAACCCTTGAAAATTAAGGATTTTTCGATACGTTAGGTACATATAAAACAATGAAACCAAAATACTTAGCTCTTCTTCTGCTCTTCACTTCTCCTGTACTCCTTACAGTGGCGTGGCGTCCATATAACACGATTCCTATCGTCTTACCTTTTAAAATGTGTCCCTTGTTCATAGAAAAAACCAGCAACATAAGTCTACAACAACTAAGCAGTCAACAGCATATTTTCGCCCATACACACAATGTTCTTCAAGCACTTTTAAATTTGCGAGATACACACACAATACACAAAGCATACACAAAACACAAAGGATTGAAAATCGCCGCGCAGAACATATTTTGTGTTTATCCCTGTCTTTCCTACGATATACTTCCACGATATACTTCCACCCCGGTGTCCCTTTTCAATACACGTTCTCTTATTGAAAAAAGTAAGACGATAATTTTCGTCTTACTGCAATGTCTGCTTGGAAAAAATAATACAGTTTTCGCCTCCGAGTAATGTACGGCGAATTCGTTTTGCTTTGTTCTACTGATCATTGTTTTGGATTTTTTGCAAGTTTAAAGTGAATTTTAAGTAACGTGCATTTGTAAAAACTGTGAAAAAATCTCAAAATCCTGAAAATTGTGAAAAGTTAACGTCGAAGAGAACTGTTTTGTTTTAATTATATTTAAATGGCTTTGCTAAATGTTGAGTGTTGTTTAACCGATTACTTTTTAAAAGAGGAAAATCTATTTAGAAAGATTTTTTACGTTACGTTACTTAAAATTTGATTTTATTTTCTTGCATTTCCACATATGTAGGTTTCTTTTGAAGCCACTTTTTTATGCTTTAAGCTCATTGTGAATTTTAACCTAAATGACTTAAGGTATAGAAAAATTGGCTTCGATTAATCCACGTTTGGAATTTAAGGTGCCTTCTATTTATTCCTTATTGATTTGTGTAGGTGATTCATTTTTCTCGACTTACCATTTGAAAATATCCACGCCACGCCACTGACTCCTTAATAAAATACTTTCTCCAGACTTGTCTCAATTTTTTCCCTCAAAATTCCCAAGTGGAATTTTGCCGCTAAATAGATTTAATCAAATCTGTATCTCAAAAGAAAATTGTGATAGCTCCAAAAATATCGCAACAATTTTTCTGACGCTTTCTTCTATCCTTTTACTTTTACAGCCAAAAGTCAAGAGACCATCAAGATGGCGGGTTTTTCTCATCCATCCGGCATCGGCCGTGCAGCCATCCTTGTCAGACCTTAAAGCGTGGTGCTGTTCGGTCTTACTTTTACTGCAGCATTCCGCCATTAGGCTAGGATGTGCGAGTGAGATGTCACGAATCAACTTCCCGCGGTCCTTTGCGTTCAGGTTATGTGATCACAGTAGCCCAGTGGACGAATTCAGTCCCGAAAGACTTACTCCGAAAAATTATTCAAGACGCGCAGAGTCCCCAGCCCAAACCAACTCAAACTAAAATACGAAGAAGATATTTTCTCGGAGAACGAAGAACAAAAGATTCTAAGTTTGAAAGCTCGACAAGTACTTTCCGTAGACCTTCGTCGTCCAGATAGTAAGAAAAGAAAGAAAGTGAGGATAAAACGGAAACACGTCTGTTAGTGATTCTTCTGTATCTTCAATTGTATCGTCTCCATACCTCGGCACCAAATAACCTGAAAGTAGCTTTTCGAAAGTTTTAGAAGAACAGGTTTCCGGCTGATGGACCAGGTTTCAACTGATCTCTCTGAGAAAAGTTTATTAGCGGGAGAAGAACGCCAGGTAGAACTTGTTGTTCAACAGAATGGGATTTGTTGCGGTAAAATTTAACACAACAAGGTAATAGAAAAAATGTTTCTGATTAAAGGCAAATTCCACGTCTTTCAACTTTCTCGAAAATTTTTTAAAAGCTTATTAAAGTCCGCTTTTTTTGGGGTCAGAGCACGTTTATCAACTGAAGATGCCATTTTTAAAGTTTGTAGTCAACTATATAGAGGCTTATATAACAATAAATCTACTATGGATCTGTTTATTGATATGACTAAAGTTTTTGATTTAGTAAACCATGATCTTTTGCTCACCAAGCTGTATATTGCTGGTTTTCGTGATAATATTTTTAAATGGCATCAATAATATTTAAAAAATAGTAAACAGAGGGTGAATGTGAAAGGAATGTTGACTGAACAGAGAGATTTAAAAAACTGAGCTCCTCAAGGATCTGTACTCGGCCCTTTGTTTTTCTTAATAAATATCAATCCAATTTTCAAAATTAGATAAAATTTTGTTTCAACCGCATTGCAGATGATATTGTCTTTTTTACGAGTTTGAAACTGCATTTGAATGTATTGAATGTAGTTGTGCATTTTAAGTATTTAGGTTTTGTAATTAATTTCAACCTGAATTGGAAACAACACATTCAATTGATAAAAACCAACATGTTGCTAATCACACGTAAAATGTATTTAATAAAACCTTTTTGTTTTCAAAAGGATTTAACTTCTATTTGTATGGTCTTGCTCACTTCAAGTTACAATATGGTATTATTATCTGCGGAGGTTCGCATAATACCACTTTAATCGTTCAAAAACATTTAATACGAATTTTTTGCAAAAAAGAATCGGTTTGCTGGAAATTGGCCATTATTTAAGGAATTGCGAGTACTTCGAATGAGACACTTATATGTTTTTAAAGTATTGAAAGAATTTTATAAAAAATAATAATAATAATAATAATATGAGCACCGTTAATGTTTCTTTTGTACACAAGACTCATTTTTCGCATTTTTACTCATTTATAGCTATAAATTAAATAATTAATGTCCCGTTAATCGAGTTACATACTTCAGGATGTGATTCTTGGTCTTGGTATTCTAAGAAAAAAAAAAATGTTCTACAGTACCGTTCGTTTCTCAAATTTTGACATCACCTTTTGACATTTTTAAAAATGGCTAGCTTTGGTGTACCTGTGTTAAATTGGAATTCTCTTGCTGACCTTCGGGACTAATTCTATACTATTTCTACGAGTATGCAGTAGCAATTTATGAAAAAAAATTGTTTGGAGTAAGCTGGTCTTAAACAGTTTATAATACTGTGAATTTGTCTCCATGTTCCTTTTTATATTCTAATATTATTAAAAGCTAAAGCGATCGAACAAAAATGAAAAATGAACAATGATTTCACTGTGTTTCTAATTTCTGTTTTGTTTTTTGACTATTTATCTTTTGAGTTTTTTACAAATGTAACATAAATAGTTTTTAAAATAAAATTGCGACGCGTTTCAACTGCAACTGCTAAGCTCACTCACAGATAAGCTTGAACAACCAACCATGAATTAAGATGTTTGGAAAATACATAGGGTTTTTACGATATGTTTTGCAAGTAAAATTAATTTACACTAGGTATTGACGAAACATTTATCATTAATCATTTCTGAACATGCCGCCCCTCCCTGAAGGAATTTCAGGAGCATGGAAGAATAGCCAGCTTCGTATTCATCGACGCTAAAACCCCTGCAACATGCTGTGAATAAGCTGCCATCTTCCTCATCGACTTAGTGGGGCTTTTATAATTAAATGAGAGGGCGTTAATGGATTCAAACCAGATCAGAAATATTGCTTCAATTTGAGAAAGAAAGTGTACATTTTTTCGAAAGTCAAAACACTATTTCCTATCACTCACCGTAGGTGCTGTTTGACATTTTAACCCCCGCTTCTCAAAGCCTCCCCAAAACAAGGGCTATGTGGTGGAACAAACTCCCATCTGATGCTATCAGCTGTCAATGTTGAAGATACTAAACGGTTATGTTCTTCGGATCGCACCAACTTGTACCAGTCACACAAGGTTCTCGCTGCTTCTTGGGAATTGGTACCGTTGTCCGAAAAAATGACGACTTCTTAATGCAACGCCTTTGTCTCCATGCAAACAAAAGCGCAAAGTAACCTTTGACGAACTTTGGACTTCTTCCTTTGGCGAGTCGAAGGGTAATAGGTCCAGCATAATCACAACCCGTTCGATTAGCAATAAAAATGTTCCATCGACGAGGAGGAAAAGAAAAACAAGCTAACACAATTTGAGAGTCACAAAACAAAGGTTTGGGAGGGCTTGATATCTAAAGAAGTGCGAACCAACTTTACCAAACAAGTCAACAGCAGCCCCCCACAAAGTTCAAGGCGGGGAAATGTCAATTGCTTTACGAGTGCAACGCGGGTTTTAGCAGCATCAAGTTGAATCTCAATTTCTCCATTTTCTGACATAATTAGGATGTAATTGTAAACTAAGGTTTAAATATATGCCTTTTCGGATGCATCTGAAAATCCTATCAAATCAAAATTCTTCGAATTCAACGTAAACTTTCAAAATAGAGCAAATCTCTTTGGTAGGTAATCCATTTGTCAGCTATTTCACTTGGCGGTGGTGGTAGGAAGCCAAATACCTAGAGGATCAAAAATCTTAGAAATTTCTGACAACAGCAGTCGGTTAGTTGGTGACAATGGAGATTTTTCCTCTAACGTACTTTTGAGGTAAACATGTCACGGTGGGGGTTTCAAATTAGTCCGAGGATCTTTGTACAGTTGTCAGTGCTATCCACATGAAGAGAAAATGTTGGTTCAACAATCCCCCCCAACATCTGTGTGGAGATGAAACGGAGAATAACTCTTGCCAACAGTTGCTTCTTTGGGTTAAGAAGGCAATTGAGAAACAAAACCCTCTCCAGAAAAACCAAAAACCTTGATCATCCCAGTCCTGGTTTACGGCGCGGAGGCATGGACCTTATCGAAAGCGGATGAGGAAACCCTTGGTCGTTTTGAAAGAAAAATTATCCGAATGATCTTTGGTCCGGTATGCGAAGACAATGTGTGGAGAAGGAGATACAACAACGAGCTGTATGAGCTGTACCGCGACCGACATGGGCATAGCCAGAAGAGTACGCATCGCGAGGCTACGATGGTTGGGCCATGTAGAGCGGATGGACCCAAACGCTCCGGTGCTTAAGGTGGCGCAATCAAGTGGATGAAGACCTCAACCGACTTAGAGTGCAAAACTGGAGAGAACTCGCCCGAAGTCGATGTCGTTAAAGGAGCATATTGGTTGAGGCCCAGGTTCACCCCGAACTGTAATGCCCACCTAAGTAAGTAAGTAAGTTAAAATATCCGAACCTGTTAGGATATTATCAACATTATAATCGTGCAATATAGAGTGTGATGCAATAAGGAACTTATCCGTGTAATCTAATGCAAGTTTTTTTCACTGGACAATGCTGCAGAGAGAGTGTTGCTGAAAGCCACATCATTTTGTCGAAAGGGCAACTTTACTACATACATAATTGCTATCAGGTGAACGAGAGTAGGTATAGGGACGGTTGAGCCTGGGAAAATTCTGATGAGCGTGGGAAAATTCTGAGCGAGCCAAAAGGGTGCCGTCGGTCTGATCAAAAGGAGATAATAGGGTTTAGAGGCACGTAGGTTGAAGATCCTTACGATGGGATGAGAGTAAAGAAAAAATGAAAAGTAATGTTGTGTGTGTGCGAAGAATCAAGAATAGACACGATCTGTTGATAGATCTTAGAACGTGGGTGTGAAATTTTGGTAGTTTGTTGATAGATATAGGAATAGGTAGGACTGAGATTGTGATATGAGATAAGAAAATAGAGACAATAAAGGGGGAAGATGGTTTTTATTGAGTATTTTTTATGGTTTTTTGTTTTAGATTTCGCTGGCGCTTGGAAGTGGTTGATTTTTTTATAAGTTTGAAATTTGTGCGCCGGTATGTGAGGGTAATAGGAATGTTTTTTTTTTGGTTTTTGGTTTTGGCTGTAGGCTAGAGAATTTGGTCACGTCCGATATTTGGTTGGGCATAGATTGTGTATGAGCAAGTCGTTTAACAGCTTAGCATGAAAGGTCGTTGTCATGTGGTTGTTTTACTCTATACCGTTGGGTAAGGATGTGAGATGTGACCCATGTTCGAATAGCGATCGCTTAACGACAAAATCCATGATCAATGTTGAAATCGAGTATCTGTGTAGCACAGGAAGGTAAAATAAACCAATACTCATTGTGAGGAAAGATGATGATAGCAAAATAGAGGCACGTTGACTTTTTTTTTTTTTTGTGAATATCGATGGATGGATATGACAGCTAGAATTTGAAACTTAGATATTTTATGTGCACAAAACGAAGTGAAATAAACGAAAAGGTTTTTTTTATTAGATTTTACTGGCGGTTGGTGATGGTTGGATTTTTTTTCTTGCAATTTGCTCTCATTCGATATTTGTATGTAAATTTTACACCTTAGCATGATTGGTCTTTGGTATGTTTTACTCTATGCCAAAGAGTAAGGATGGTTTTTCTTGAAAGGAATTATTATAAGGTTGTCGGCGTTGAACAAAGGATAATAATAAAAGCGTCTAGAGGCACGTGGACAATTGGTAAAGAAAAAAATTGAAGCTGTGTGTATTTTGAACAATACATACGATCCGTTGATAGATCTTAGATCGAAGATGAGAGATTTTGGTAATTTGTTAATACTTGACGATAGAGAATTTTATCACGTTCGATATTTGTTTGGGCATAGATTGGGCATGAGCATGAAATTTTACAGATTAGCATGATAGGTCTTTGGTATGTTTTATTATATGCTATAGAGTAAGGATGGTTTTTTCTTGAAAGGAATTATTATAAGGTTTACGGCGTTGAACAAAGGATAATAATAAAAGCGTCTAGAGGCACGTGGACAATTGGTAAAGAAAAAAATTGAAGCTGTGTGTATTTTGAACAATACATACGATCCGTTGATAGATCTTAGAACGAAGATGAGAGATTTTGGTAATTTGTTAATACTTGACGATAGAGAATTTTATCACGTTCGATATTTGTTTGGGCATAGATTGGGCATGAGCATGAAATTTTACAGATTAGCATGATAGGTCTTTGGTATGTTTTATTATATGCTATAGAGTAAGGATGGTGATTTCTTAAAAGAAATTATTTTAAGGTTGTCGGGGGTTGAACAAAGTCCCCGAAAATAAAGCGATGTTTGTAAAGTCAGCTTGAGGACGGATTCAATTTTGTGTGTGAGTTTTGCCCTCTTGTTCTTTTATTCCTCTATGAATACATTGAACATTTGCAGTCCTACCGAATGAACATTGCTTACATAAAACAAGCTGCAATTGCATAATAAGAAGAATCAATTTATGATGGGGTTGACATTAAAAACTTTACCTACATAAATTAAGAACTCAAAAATGTCTACTGAGAAAGAATTGAAACGAAAAGGACGCGGAGCATGGTCGAAAAAACAGCGATCGTATAGGGTGTCAAGCTAAGTTTAGTGTCAAAGCCAACAAAGTTCTCTCACCTTATGTTGGAAGTGAGCCAAAAGCAACAAAACGGAGATATTTTTTTGGAAAAAAGCAAATACCTATAAGAAGGTGACATTTCCTCAAGTTGTTGATAGATGTTTATAATCACCACATGGGAGGTGTAGGTTTACTTGACTCTATGCTTGGATATTATAGAATTCATTTCAATAATAAATTCAATGGTACAAACGATTTTTTTTTCTACATGGTGGATATGAGCCTTGTAAATGCTTGATTGTTATGGCGCCGAATCCACGTCAATGACTACATGCCGTTGTTTGCTTTCAAACTCGCTGTTTCCGAACATATGCGTAGGGCAGGAAAGGTTTTTAGTGTTGCCAAAAAACGTAGCCGTCCAGCCGGAACACCTACTTTAACCACCCCAACAAGCCGAGCACCCACTTCATGTAGCTTAAAAAACTCACCAATACCGATTAAAACGACCTAGAAAACTCCCTCAAGACATCAAGATAATGTGGATCATTTTCCGGAATGGAATAAGAAACAAAGACAATTATGCCAGAACTGCTACAAGTTTCTATCTCTTACGCAATGCAAAAATGTGAAGTATATTTGTGCTATAATTAGGAACAAACTGCTTCAAAGATATCCACAAGACATAATTTCTTTTGTTTTCCTTAACGCATACGAAGCCAAATATGCCTTTATTATTTTTCGAACTTTTTTACTTCAATGCATACAAGTCCATATATGGCTTTGTTCTTAACTTTTGTTAAAAAACCAAATTTTTTTCTAATGATACAGAATAATTACTTAAGCCTAATAAAAGATATTTTCTAAAAAATTTTTTTTCAATCGCCTTCTTAATTTATGCAATAAGGGGTTAAGACAAAATTTTAAAATATGTTTCAAGTCTTCGTCCTCATCATCAGATAGGTTCTGAGGGATTATTTACCTCAATGATGAGTAACTACCTTAGAATAGAGCAAGAAGCTTCAGTGTGGTCAAGTATATGTTTATCTGAAGAGGATAAAAACAAATATATTGCGGATTTTCTCAAGAAGGAAAATATCAAGTTGGAATTTCTGAAATAACAAAAAAAAAAAAAAAAAAGAAGTCCTTTCAGTATTCATTCGAACTTCTCTTTAAATAGAACTCTACAAAATGTCTGATTTAAATAGTTCTATAGTTTTTGATGAAATCCTTAAGTTCTTAAAGGATTATCAACACATACTATTGGAGGAGCATTATGAGGAATTCATCAATTCTATAGCTTTTTTAAGGAAATTTGAAAACGTATCGAATACCTTATCACAGTACGGATGTCATTTTACAAACTGTCCTTGGTCTTCAAATTTGTGTAAAATGGGGCCTAATACCTGCGCATGTTATATGCTTGAAAATGAAATGTTAAGAATGAAAAAACTAATGTCTTTGTATAAACGAATAAAATAATGACATTTACTCTCAACAGTACCTATACAACCATGTCAAACTTCATGTTATTCCCTAGTTTAAAGTTGAAGAGCCTGTGAGAGTAAGTAAATATAAACATGCATTTGAAAAAAGGATATACACCTAATTGGACCACAGAAATATTTAAAATAACAAAAGTTCAACTTTCAAATCCTGTCAAATATCTCTTAGAATATTTTCAAGGTCACCCTGTAAAAAGTAGTTTCTATAAGCAATAAGCTGGAACTACAAAAAAAAAAGTTTCTAGATACTTATCTTGTAGAAAAAGTGATTCGTTGGAGAAAAAATAAAGTTTTTGTAAAACGGCTTGGTTTTCCTTCTGAACACAACTCTAGGATATCAGCACATCTACAAACTCATTTATGATATTAAAAAAAAAAAAAAAAAAAAAAAAAAAAAAAACACGTAAATTGTATATGTATATTAATAAAAAATATTTATTTTTCAAACATGTAATTTTTTTGTTATTTTTAACGTCATTAAAGTGAGCTTCATCGTGGTTGTTTTTAATGTGTTTATTACTGTTTGTACTGTCGATGAATTTTTTTCGATTGTCTCTAATTGAAATTGAAAATATGTTCTAAGTTGATCACATATTCCATCAACATATTTCTTTGAAGCTGCATCATCACTTTCTTCGGGGATCTTGAATATTTTAATCGATTCCTCTTTAAATTATAATCATCGTTTTCAGTTTTTGTCAAATCCTTCACCAGCTGGACCATGCAACCCTCTTTCTCCTTTCAATCCTATAGGACGATGTTCACCTTTCACTCCACTGGGTCCAGGTCTCCCTTTCACTGTTCTATTTGAAAACCGTCCAAATTTATCAATACTCATATTGTAGTTAATTATTCAATTATGTCTGCTTCTTTTAGCTCTTCGATAATTGAAACAATTTCGTTAGAGTGATTATTGTTACCGGATTGTTGTGATGCAATAAGAAGTCTTAAACGATCTACGAGTTCGTTTGGATTGGCCCAGAAGAAATCTTTCTTATTATTTGATAATTGCATCAAGCCAGAACCGATTGAAGGTGAAGTGACACCAGCATTATTATCATCATTTAATAGCTTACTTATGATTTCCCTGTATTTATATCCTCTATGACCTAGTATCTGGTTTCTAGAATCGTAAGACCTTCTGCAAGCATTGGTATTATACATTATATCTTTATACGCTTTTAAATCTTCTTTACTATATAAGGAAGTGTTAGGTTTTTTCTTGAATATTAGTTCAAACAAACCCTTCGTACCGTTATATGTCTTATTATTGATTTTTAAATCTTTTCCTCGAATTTTTAACTCTTTGTTCCCGATTTGTAGTTTACCATTGTTCAAATGAACTCCATACACTTCGTCAAGGGATTTTGAATTATTTATCAATAAATCTACATATGACTGAGGAATTTCTTCAAATTTTTGTTTGAATTGCAAACCAAAGTTGCGAGCAAGACTTCTTCTTCGCACACGATCACTTCTACTAGTTCTGTTTCTAACTGACGTTGGCTTGGACGTTTTAGGGGTTGATTCACTCATGAGTGAAGAACTAGTGTTCTTAATATTGGGTGTTCTAAATTCATCATTAACATCCTCATCATCATAGTCATCGTCATCATCATCATCATCATCATCATCATCATCATCATCACCATTTTCATTTTCATAATTCAGTTTTATTTTCTTGTGCGGAGACTCAAAATGATGCTGTTGTTGGGGTTTTTGCGAATGTTTTCTTTTTGTGTGTTCTATTATATCTTTAAGAGGTTTTGTAATAGGTTTGAAAGTTTCTTCAAGATGAAGTTCGAGCGCTTCTTTCCCCTCTCTCAGAGCTTTATATTTTTTTCGTAGAGCATCAGTAGTCTTAATAAGCTCTTTTGTTAAATCTTCATTAATTTGCATCATAGTGTAGATGTTGAATTATAGAATGTAAATAATTATAAACTGTGGTGATCTGCTTTTAACTGTATCAGTTTGAGCACTGTATACCTTCGAACTGATGCAGTACGACTGTTGATCGTGACTGTAGTTAATCTCTTTTATAGTTTTAGGAAACAAACAAAGCGTTTCTATAACGACCATTATTACGAGGGATCTTTTGTTAAATCTTCATTTATTTGCATCATAGTGAAGATGTTGAATTATAGAATGTAAATAGTTATAAACTGTGATGATCTGCTTTTAACTGTATCAGTTTGAGCACTGTATACCTTCGAACTGATGCAGTACGACTGTTGATCGTGACTGTAGTTAATCTCTTTTATAGTTTTAGGAAACAGACAAAGCTTTTCTATAACGACCATTATTACGAGGGATCTTTTGTTAAATCTTCATTTATTTGTATCATAGTGAAGATGTTGAATTATAGAATGTAAATAGTTATAAACTGTGATGATCTGCTTTTAACTGTATCAGTTTGAGCACTGTATACCTTCGAACTGATGCAGTACGACTGTTGATCGTGACTGTAGTTAATCTCTTTTATAGTTTTAGGAAACAGACAAAGCTTTTCTATAACGACCATTATTGCGAGGGATCTTTTGTTAAATCTTCATTTATTTGTATCATAGTGAAGATGTTGAATTATAGAATGTAAATAGTTATAAACTGTGATGATCTGCTTTTAACTGTATCAGTTTGAGCACTGTATACCTTCGAACTGATGCAGTACGACTGTTGATCGTGACTGTAGTTAAACTCTTTTATAGTTTAGGAAATAGACAAAAAGTTTCTATAACGACCATTATTACGAGGGCTATCCTTGTCAATAACTAAAAAAAACCCATACGAAGCATTCCAGCATTCAGAACACACCCTTTGAAATGTTTGAAACGTCATATCCGAATTTTGAAAATATTCTAAGAGATAGGTGTTAGTGGTACCCGTGGTGTGATGGATAGCATGTCCGCCTGTTAATCCAGAGATTCGAGTTCGAACCCCAGCAGAGGCAAAAATGTTTTTTCCACGGGTATAGCCTTTCGCGAGGAATTGGCAAGTCCTCCGCTAGTATTCATTGCCTTGAAAAGCGCTTTCTCGATTAGCCGTTCGGAACCGGCAGAAAATGTTAGGTCCCTTCCATTCCCTCACAAGGCATGGTTGTGAGAAATGCACTAGGCCTAGGAGCTCTTAGCTCTGTTGCGCCACCCTATTTATTTTTTTTTTAGGTGACAGGATTTGAAAGTTGAACTTTTGATATTTTAAATATTTCTGTGGTCCAATTAGGTGTACCTATATCCTTTTTCAAATGCATGTTTATATTTACTTATTCTCACAGGCTCTTCAACTTTAAACTTGGGAATAACATGGAGTCTGACACGGTTATATATACGGTTGAGAGGAAATGTTTTTTCATTTGTATGATTAACGATGGTTTCATTTTTATTGTACGATGTGTAGAATTATTATACGTTTTAGTTAACGACGTTACCATGTCAATCCATCTAT
This sequence comes from Melanostoma mellinum, assembly GCA_914767635.1. Classification (NCBI taxonomy): domain Eukaryota; kingdom Metazoa; phylum Arthropoda; class Insecta; order Diptera; family Syrphidae; genus Melanostoma; species Melanostoma mellinum. The sequence goes on from OU612059.1 coordinate 113,358,003, forward strand.
GTGTACCATTCACACTGAATTCCTTCCACATGATCGATTTTAAGGTACGATTAAATCGTTCAACGATCGATGCTTTAAGAACGCTAAATATTGAGTAACGATTTATTCGATGTTGCTTCATAAGATTTTCAAAATGCTTTGCTTATTAAAAAATTCTTTTCCATCAACTGTTTGGAAATTCTTCGGAATTCGGAGATTTCAGAAAATTCCAGCTTGATATTTTCCTTCTCGAGAAAATCCTCAATATATTTGTTTTTATCCTCTTCAGATAAACATATACTTGGCCACCCTGAAGCTTCTTGCCTTATTTTAAGGAAGTTATTCATCATTGAGGTAAATAATCCCTCAGAACCTGTCTGATGATGAGGACGAGGACTTGAAACATATTTTAAAATTTTGTCTTAATGCAGAAATATATTTGGATGATAGAGGCATCACCTCTCAAAAACCCAGCTCACAGCTCTGAAGGTGTATGAAGATGTATGAGATGTTTCTATAAAGAATTATCTTGAAAAATCATACGAACTACATACACAATGTATTCAATTTGCAGTCGAGAAATTAGAGAAACACTTTTTTTTTTTTTTTTTGGTAAATGCCATTTACAGCTTAAACTGAAATTATTACTAGAGACGAATCCGATATAAATCTTCGAGCAAATCCATCTGAACCTTAGTAACACATTGACAAGATAGCAGACAATAATGTCCAACATTAATATCAAGTTCATTTTCGATGAGATCCTGGATTTTATGAAAGCACATCAACATGAGCTGCTGGAGGAACATCATGAATATCTGACAGGATGCTTATCCTTCTTGAAGATGTATAGAAACGTATCCTCTACCACATCGAAACATGGATGTCATTTTGTTAACTGCCCTTGGTCAAAGAATTTATGCCAAGACGGCCCTGATACTTGTGCATGTTATTTGATTGAAAATAGAATGCTCAAAGTAAAGAAGTTAATGTTGTTGTACGAAAGATTAAAATAAATAGATTAAAAATAAAAGAATCTTTGAAATGTATTATTTCAAATCCAGCTTGCCGTCAAAATACAACTGCCCAAGCGCTTCTCTCTTGACCATTAATTTAGTCATTATTTGACATGGGTATCTGTGCATCTGAAAATGAGAATTATCGATATCTTCTCACAGTAATACATACATTTTCCAAGTTTACATAGACATTTCCTTCGGTAACTGGCAGAAATTTATGAATTCTAACAACTTCCCTTGTTAAAGGTCTGATGATCACAAAAAATTAGCGCCGGCAATGAGGATGGACTGTTTTGAACCTTTGAACAAACCTTTGGATTATTATTTTGCTGCTGGTGATGTGGATACAAATATGCCCGTGACACAGACTCCATCGACGTCTTCTGTAATTCCACTTCATCAACCAATGAAAGAAATACCACAAATACAACAACATCAACCTCAACTAGTGACCTTCGATCATGCCTACTCATATGCATACTACGAGCCAGGTGATGTCAAATTTCATACAAACATTCCTAACAAGGACAGGCTTTTACCAATACTGTCAACTCCTTCTTCATCAGAGAGTGTATGGAGGAATTCCATTCCAACTCTGCAGCAACAACAACCTAAGCGAGTGATCATCGATCATACCTACTCATATGCATACTACGAGGTAGGTGATGTCAAATTTCATACAAACATTCCTTACTACAAGGACAGGCTTTTGCCAATACTGCCAGTTCCTGGTCCATCAAAGAGTGTACCGAGGAATGCCTTTCCACCTCGGTCAGCAAAGAGCTTCCGCTCGAAAACACTTTATACAGTTGATTCATCTGAAGATCGAAATGAATACATCACCAGATATGGCCCCACTGAAAATCATTACGAAGAAGTCGATGAACAAAAAACTCGCAAAGTCTTATCACACAATCTAATAGGTTCAGTTAATACTGATGCTGTCGAAGAAGAGCGACGACGTGTCCAGGATAACCATTTTCGAGTACTTGGCGAATTAAACTTGTCATTAGAAGCACTGATCATGCCACTAATATCACCCTAGTCAAGAGAAATGAGGCAACAAAATATGGTAGAAAACTAAAAAGAAACTATGTATACTGTTATGACAATAGCTGAATCCGAATAATTAAAAAGGCTAAAGAAAATTTGTGTAAAGTTTTTTATTTCAAAAAGTTTTTAATTTTGCGGCCTTTCAAATTGAACCGCTTAGTGTTTATATGAGAGTCGCTCATGACTTTTATTTTCTGAAAATAATAATGAGAAGTAAATAAAAAAAAATGATTTCAATTTTTCGATTTATTTTTATTTATCGAAAAAAATTTTTCTGAGATTGCAACAATTTATTATTTTTATCGAAAAACAATTGAGGTACATAGTTTACCTCTTCTTGAACTGGAAGCTTCTGCTTCCTCTTTTGCTTCGGTTTCTGCAATATGATTTGTTCCAAGATCTCAACTTTTTGTGGTTGTTGCGGCTGCTGTTGATGTGACTGCTGTTCTTGATAGTTTTCATGCTGTTGCTCCAGCTGATGTTGTTGTTGAGGCTGTTGCGGATGCTGATGTTGTTGCTGTTCTTGTTGCTGATGATGCTGTTGCTGAGGATATTGCTGCTGTTGATAATTTTGCTGACCTTGTTGTAGTTGCTGAAATTGTTGCTGTTCTTGTTGCTGATGATGCTGTGGCTGTGGCTCCTGATGCTCGTCATCTTTCACGTGGAAGTCAACTTCCACGGACATCTCCCCGTATGGCCCCACTACTTCCAAGCAGCAGCCGTCCAATTGCAAGACGTCTTCCTCGTCCAGCTGCAAGTTACAACGTTTAGGGAGAAAAACCTTTAAGAAAAATGAGTCAAAATTGATCAGTTAGAAATTTTTATTTTTTAATTACCTTGCATTCCTCCAGTTCAATGAGGATTTGCTCCCCAAATTTGGTGTTGCACCTCTTTGCCTTGAGTATTGGGAACCTCTTTTTTTGTATAACCTTCGAAAGGCTTAAAATAGGCTTTTGGTAGGTAGACGGCCTCACTGCTTTTTTAATTTTGTTGAGGAACGACATGATATGATGATGATGATTTTTGGGGAAAAGATTTTTCAGACGATCGTATGATTGTTCAAAAATAAACTGAATAGAAAACTCAGAGAATATTTGCTTTTATAGTATACACTCTGTTATCTTTTGTTCAACGCCGACAACCTTATAATAATTCCTTTCAAGAAAAACCATCCTTACTCTTTGGCATAGAGTAAAACATACCAAAGACCAATCATGCTAAGGTGTAAAATTTACATACAAATATCGAATGAGAGCAAATTGCAAGAAAAAAAATCCAACCATCACCAACCGCCAGTAAAATCTAATAAAAAAAACCTTTTCGTTTATTTCACTTCGTTTTGTGCACATAAAATATCTAAGTTTCAAATTCTAGCTGTCATATCCATCCATCGATATTCACAAAAAAAAAAAAAGTCAACGTGCCTCTATTTTGCTATCATCATCTTTCCTCACAATGAGTATTGGTTTATTTTACCTTCCTGTGCTACACAGATACTCGATTTCAACATTGATCATGGATTTTGTCGTTAAGCGATCGCTATTCGAACATGGGTCACATCTCACATCCTTACCCAACGGTATAGAGTAAAACAACCACATGACAACGACCTTTCATGCTAAGCTGTTAAACGACTTGCTCATACACAATCTATGCCCAACCAAATATCGGACGTGACCAAATTCTCTAGCCTACAGCCAAAACCAAAAACCAAAAAAAAAACATTCCTATTACCCTCACATACCGGCGCACAAATTTCAAACTTATAAAAAAATCAACCACTTCCAAGCGCCAGCGAAATCTAAAACAAAAAACCATAAAAAATACTCAATAAAAACCATCTTCCCCCTTTATTGTCTCTATTTTCTTATCTCATATCACAATCTCAGTCCTACCTATTCCTATATCTATCAACAAACTACCAAAATTTCACACCCACGTTCTAAGATCTATCAACAGATCGTGTCTATTCTTGATTCTTCGCACACACACAACATTACTTTTCATTTTTTCTTTACTCTCATCCCATCGTAAGGATCTTCAACCTACGTGCCTCTAAACCCTATTATCTCCTTTTGATCAGACCGACGGCACCCTTTTGGCTCGCTCAGAATTTTCCCACGCTCATCAGAATTTTCCCAGGCTCAACCGTCCCTATACCTACTAACGAGAGCTTTTACAAACGAGACTTTCCGTATAATCACGCGAATCTAACGAATACATATTATCCGGAATCTCTTCACTTTCTGAAAACGATTTAAGAAGAATGCAACATCCTGCACAATTCCTACAGGTGGGGAAACAAATTCCTTTATTGGGTTCGTAGCTTACCCGTTATTACCCAACCAAAAATCGTATTATAAGCGATCAAGTTGTCGCTTTTATCAGAGTGATGGCCATCAAGCAAAATACTCCAGGCCTTGTCCGATCCTAGCAACACATCAATAGGACCTGGAACTGGAAAGCCTGGTTTTTGCAATTTCAAATCAGGTATAACTGAGAGGGTTTTTCGAAATTTAATTTTAGGGAACACTTGACAGTTTAAAACTCGAATTTTAAGAAAAAAATCCGCACATTCGTTATTGTTAAGTAAAAAATATTAACAAATTTTAACAAATGTAAAACATTTATGAAAATAGTGTTCAAAATTTCGGTGCAGTAGTTTTGAAGCTGTGAAGGTCACCGACTCTTAAATTATGAGTTGTGCGAGAAACGTTAAAGCTGCCAGCAGATATAAAAATATTCTTAACGGCGTCAATATTGCTCCGATCGATATTAAAAAGATCAAAAATGCGAATATATTATTATTATTACTATTATTTATTTACTTGTAATTAAAATTATGAAGCAAATATGTACTTTTTTATATGAGCCTAGCTGCTAGGGCTTTCAGCTCTAAATAAGAAGATAAAGTGAAAAAAGGTAATTTATAATAGGAAAAAGAACATAGCTTATATAGGGAGGTTTCTGTTATTACAAAAGTTTGTGAAATATTGTTGAAATTTAAGTCGTTGAGTATTGTATATGCTGTCTGGTTACTGGGAATTAAATTGTTGAATTCTCGTGAGATACTGCATGTAGTTTGGTCAAGCAGGTGAGGTAGGCTTAGGGTGTTATTACAGGTGGGGCATATTTGTGGATTTTCTCTTCTTAGAATGTGCTAGTGGGTGGTTATCGTGTGTCCTAATCTTAGGCGAGTAAAGGTGGTGTTGATTGTTTTCGACGTTGTTGAAGGGTAGATCGGGGGGTGGCAGCTTGGATTGACCGAGAAGTAATGGCTTGAGCTGTTATTCCATTCCTCCAGTCGCTTTTTTTTGATTAAAGCGTCAACAAGCTTTTAAAGGTCTGCTTTGGAGTAGGCATTAATTAGTTTGACGGGGGATTTGTTTGCAAGTTTTGCTTCTTGGTCGGCAAATTCGTTTCCTTAAATCCCAATATGACTAGAAACCCACATAAGCTTAAGGTAGTTTTGTTTTGTAATAGCAGATCTCTTATTTTGTTAATAATGTTTGAGTTGGGGTTCGGTTTAACGACTGCCTTAAGAACTGATAGGCTGTCGGAGCATATCAGCGTTTTTGTTGAAGGTTGACCAGTTTTGGTTGCTTCCAGTATTGCGATTGCTTCCGCAGTAAAAATTGATTTGAAGTCGGGTAGAATTCCGGTTCGTATTGGAGTTCCGTTTTCAAAGGTGATGGCAAAAGATACATTGTGATCAGATTTTGAGCCATCTGTAAATATTATGGAATTCCATCCAATCGATTTAAGGTTGTTCTTAGTTTCCAGAAAACACTTCCTGAAGATAATGTTGTTTGTGTCTTTTTTGTTAAGTTTGGATAAATTAAGTATTACAGATGATGGTTTGATGTTCCAAGGTGGTGAAGTTTGTTTATAGCGTTTTTTGAGGTCTATTGAAATGTCTGCTTGATTCGCTGCATAAATAATTTTTTGAATAGTTGAAGGCACTCGTTTAATTCTTTTTTGATTTAGGCTTGCGGCTATGTCCTTGCTTATAACAGAATTGTATGAGAATTTAATTTTGGCGGCGATTTTTTTAAAAACATCCTCCTGTCTTTGTTCGAGGGTTGGAAGTCCAGCTTCCGCCAAAATATTTATTATACGTGTGGTACGGTATGCGTTGATACTTTTTCTGACTACTTGATGATAGGCGGGTTTAAGCAGATTTAACGTGGTTTTCGGACATGTTCCATATATACCAATCCCGTAGTCAAATTTGCTCAGAATTAGAGATCTTGTAATATTACAAAGTGTGTTAATGCGGACATTTAATTTTTTGCTTGATAAAAAGCTTATAATGTTAGCCCTACTAGCTATGTTCTTCTTTAATTCTAAACAATGTGGCTTCCAGTGGCGAAGCGTCTATATAAGTCGATTATTTCCGACTTACCTTTTGAAATTCACATCCGAAACATCTTAGACTTCTGGCAACATGAATCAAACTTAATCATACACATGAACTCGCTGCCAACATTTTTTTAAAAAACAACTACCACTGTACACTCTGCTTTCTGTTTTATTCTACACACATGTTGGCTCTTCAACTCACTCCATAAACAAACACAAAACTTTAGCAACATACAAGGTAACCCCAAATATAACGTCTTATAAAATTTGTTGCTGGATAGAACAAATTTGTGTTCTTTCCTATTTTTTCTTTTACCAAAAAATATGACGGTAGAACGTCGTCTTTTTTTCTTCCATAAGCATGTATTGAACAGAGAGGTGCCTAGCTCTAGGCACCTCTTTGTACAATACATGCTTTCTTATGGAAGAAAATAACCCAGTGTTCTAGCGTCATATTTTTTGGTAAGTCTGTTTGTTATCTCTTATTCTTTGCGCTCTGAGCAGCAGGTGAATATTGTGCAGAGCGCCGGGGCATTAGCCCAGTGCTCATTTGCAGCATTGCTTCTGCACACTTCGGTGTTTGCATGATATTGGTTTTATAAAAGAAAAGAAAAACGCTTTCCTTCGTATTTCTTCCCATGCTTATTAACAAAAATGCATTTTGCAGGTTGAGATAGGTCTCTGCTTGAAGAACAAGAAAATAACACGCTGGTCTCCGACTTATTTCATGAATTTGTATGTGTCTCTGCACTGGACTGATGTGTCAAAGGTTGCCACTATTTGATAACAAATATGCGTGGATATTAGATCTCATAGCATAAAGCATATTTTTGGCAGAAAATGCAAAAAATAATTGGAATTTTTCTAATTATTAGTTAGTTAATTATTAGTTCCCAATGAGCCGTATTTTATTTGAAAAACGCAGTTTACCAGCAGAATGCAGTGCAATACTTATTTAAATTGATCTAGTGCTTTTCGTGATTTTTTTTAATATTACAAATTTAGGCTCTAAAAATTGAAAAATGCAAAAAGTCTGAAAAGTTTTCCGATAGTAAGTTTTCAGTGGTTTGATTATGGCCTTAATATCTGTTGACTGTTGCTTAACTGATTTTCACTTAGAGGAAACAAATAGTTTTAATTAGCTTAGTTTTATGAGAAAAAAAAGTTATGACGCTCTACCTAATAGCAAAGTTGGTTTGAAATACTTGACTTTTTGGCTTGATGCGAAGACAAACATTGCACAAAAAAAATTTTAAATAAACTTTTTTTTGTTGATGACTAAGTTTCCTTCGAGTTACCTTTTGGAATTATTCACCCCTCGCCACTGGTGGCTTCCAACTTTGTTTGTTATTAAAAATTAAACCTAGTATTTTTAAGTTATTTACATGTTCAATGTTGATATTGTTTAGGTTCATTTCAAAATGTGAACAAGAGATCTTGCGGCAAACATGCACAGTCGTATTTATAATCCCATTCCAAAGTATGTCTAACTTTGGACAGCTCTTAGAACAGTGTCCAAGTCCAAATCGTATTTATAAACACTTTCATCGCTGTCTAAAGAATGTCTAACTTTAGACACCGAATTTGGTTGTCTAAACTGTGGCTAAATTGACATTCGATACAACAAAAAACAATTTTGTTGAACTTGTTATAAAACCTTGTTGAGAGTGTTAAGATCGAAACAATTAAATAGTATGAGGTGCAAAAATACTAATTTCATCAATTTGATTTATAAATTGCACAAATTTCATCATTTTATGAGACTTGTAAAAGCTGTAACACAATGTCAAATCAGCTGTTTTTTTTGGTCTAGTTCAAGTCCTACGCCACACTGTTTCAGAGCCTTATAGTTGTTGTACTCATAGATCAAAACACAAACAATGGTTATGCACGGATACATCATGAACGCCACCATTTAGTTTTTCGTCCAAAGTTGACAGTTTGAGGGGTAATTTAGACAACTGTTGGAATGTGTTTTCTAAATACGAAATTGGCTAAGGCTTGTCCAACTCCTAAGACACCGTCCAGCTGGACAGTTGCAGTCGTATTTATAAAATTTCCTTAGAACATCCTTAGACAGTTGTCCAGCTAGACGGTGTCTAAAGAGATGGACAAGCCTTAGCCAATTTTGTATTTATAAATGCATTCCAAAAGTTGTCTAAACAACCCCTCAAACAGTCAACTTCGAATGAAAAACTAAATGGTAGCGTTCATGATGTATCCGTGCAGTACCATTGTCTGTGTTTCAATATACGAGTACAACAACTAAAAGGCTCTGAAACAGTGTGGCGTAGGACTTGAACTAGACCAAAAAAACCGCTGATTTGACTTTGTGCTACAGCTTTTTCAAATCTCTTAAAATGATCAAATTTTTGCAATTTATAAATGAAATTGTTGAAAGTAGTATTTTTGCACCTCAAACTACTAAATTTTTTCGATCTTATCACTCTCAACAGTGTTTTATAATATATTCAACAAAATTTTTTTTTTGCTGTAGCAAATGCCACTTTAGCCATACTTTAGACAACCAATTTCGGTGTCTAAAGTTAGACATTTCTTAGACAGCGATGAAAGTGTTTATAAATACGATTTGGAGTTGGACACTGTTCTAAGAGCTGTCCAAAGTTAGACATACTTTGGAATGGGATTATAAATACGACTGTTGTTGTCTAAGGGTGTTCTAAGCAAATTTTATAAATACGACTGGCAGTGTCTTACATTTCTCAAGTGAAGGTTTAGCGCCTGAGTTAGAGCACCAGATTAAGATATCGTTTAATACTTTGGTTAGTACATTTTTTACTTGATTAAGATCGTTCATTTTGCATATTATGTAAATATCATCTGCGTAAATGCAGTGGTTTAAGTACTTATGTTTTGCTACAATTGTGCTTATCTCGTCAAAGGCTATTATGAATAACATCAAAGATAGAGGGGAACCTTGAGGAATACCATTGTGAAGTGGAAGGGAGGAGGAAAAAGTGTTGTTGACTCTAACCGATATTGTGCGATTAGATAGAAAGGATCTGATATAGTTATACATACATCCTTGGGCCGATTCCCCATTTACTTAATTTAGTAAGAATTCGGTGGATACCTATCCTATCAAATGCTTTTTCAAAATCTAGTGACAATACCGTGACGTGGTTGCGAGCAGATAACGCGTTAGATATATAATGGTCAATACCGTAGTCTATACCGTAGTCTATAAGATAATTTATATCTGATTGATGAATAAACTAAAAAACTAAATGTGTAATAAAGAATCTATACAGCCCCTGTTGGGCTTAAATGCAACCTGGTTTATGCTGCCAAGGTTTTGGGATTCTATGAACCAAAGAAGTCGTTTCGATATTATTTTTTCGAGAACTTTTGATAGACAGGGAATCAATGATATGGGACGGATGTTGACGGATGTCAATGGAGTTGATTGGTTTATTAGGCTTTGGTATCGGAATAACTGTGGCAGATTTCCAATTTTGTGGTATGATTCCGGTATTGAATATATTTTTGTATAGCCCAAGCAGTCTTGATTTAATTGGTGCGGGGAGGTTTTTGAGCATTGGGTGAGAGACGCGATCTCTCCTTGGTGTTTTTCCAGTTAAAGTTTTAAGGGAGCTATCAAGTTCCAAATCATTAATTGAACTCTCTAAGTGTCTTGCGGCTGCGTTGAGTGTAGTTTCATTAGAAGCAGAGCATGTAATAATGTCTCTTTTCGCTGAGTTAAAGCTAGCTGAAAAATTGGAATTGTCAGAAAGACCTGACCAGGTTTGTACGAAACAATTGCTTATATTTCAGGGGGAAGAGATAGTTTCATTTGGGGTTTGAATACATGTAATGTTATGTGGAACAAAGTTACTTGTGAAGCACCGTATGTTGTTCCATATTTTTGCTGCTGGAGTGTTTGCGTTAATTGAAGATGTGAATTCTGCTAGGCATCTCGCTTTACTTGACTTCATTTCCTTACGAAACAGGGTGTTCGATTTTTTGAAAGCTATAAGGTTGGTTCGGGTTGGGTTTTTTTTTTAAATGTTCCCAAGTTTTCATTTTTGTATCCCTTAGAGTTTTTAAAGAGGAGTTCCACCAGGGAACTTTTCTTTTCGAGGGGATGGGGTGGCTTTGAGGAATTGAGACATTGACGGCTGATCGAATACATTTTTGGAAGACTGCTGCCTCTCTGTTTATGTTCGAATGGATAGATCTTTGCGAAAAGAAATTTGTAGCAGTAACTTGAAATTTTTCCCAGTCCGCCATACCTGTTTTAAATTTGCAAGTGGGAGTAAGATCTCGGTTAACACTTTCTATTTCTATTTTGCAAACAATTGGGAAGTGGTCACTGTTGTGGAGGTCATCAAGTATGCGCCATGATGTACGAGGTAGTATTATTGGCGAACAGCAGGTGATATCTATGTGTGTGAAAATACCGTGTGTAGAAAAGTGCGTGAGTGAACCATCGTTAAGAATCAGTTTTTTTTTTTTTCAGTTTTAATTCATTTTTATTTCTTTTTCTTAAATCTACTTAGGAGCTAGCAAAAATGTATAAAACTAGCTTATATAACAACTTAACTAACTTACTGACCCTAAGCGGGTACTCTAAATTACTCAATATCTTAATTCTAATGCCTTTCGGCCTAACGATAACTTACGGATTTACAAACTAGAACTATGGTTAAAAACTAAGAAAATTTAAAAACGAAAAACTTAGTTTGCTGGATCATATTTTTTTTTTTGATTTTTATTAAAACTATGTACTTAAAACTACTTAAATCTATTTAAATCTACTTAAACCTAGAGCAGCCACAGTAGCTTTTTTTTTGTTTTTTGTTTCGTATTTTTTGGAATTTTTGTTTTATGATTTTTTTTTTGAATTTTTATGTTTTATGATTTTTTTTTTTTTTTTGATTTTTGTACTTTTTTTTTGGTTTTTAATTTTTTTTTTTTTTTTGTTTTTTTTTTTTTTTTTTTGTCACTGTGCCCACCCCCTTTACCCTAAGACTTACACGCTAAACCTGTGTAAGCCAGCCATTGGCGACTCGCTATCAATATCAATTTGAGTTTCGTGCTCAGACAACCACCAGAACATATTTGACATTTTAACAACGTCACGATGATCGCGATCTGAGACCGCCCTACTGAACCGAAGGAGCTCTTCAACGTCTCCGCCTACTGCGGTGACGTCTCGGCTGTAAAGGAGCCGCCGTTCCACGGACTTACGGCAGACGTGGTAGATTAGCGGAACCGCCAACCTATCCTGAATCAGCCCTTCCATATCAAAATAGAGGAAAGCCTCCGGGGGGACAAATCCACTGAAGCGTGTTCTTTCCAAATACTCTCTGTTGGGGTAATAAGCCCCAAAAATCAGGCCATTGGTCGAGGTCATCGCTCTTACTGTGTGACCACGAGTCAGTTTTATAATGAAGTTGTCGATCCTGTTTATTTGAGCCCTGTTGTAAAGGACCTCATTGGGATAATATTTTTTGTACTCCGACTCTGGTGTTCTGTGCAATCCAAGACAGGTACGCAGACACTGTCTCTCAAACACCCGAATCTTTTCCATTTGAGACGCTGTAACATTGAACCACACAGGGCACCCATAGACAATCATTGGCCTTATGAGGGCCATGTAGCAAATCACTTTCACTCTGCTATCAAGTTGTCTGCTGTGAAACAGTCGCCTTGTCAGAGCAAAAGCTCCTCTAGCCCTGGCCAGAGCCGCATCCATATGTTTGTTAAAATATAGATACTGATCTAGCCAGAGGCCGAGGTACTTGACTACTACTTTGCTTGGCAGTGGGTGGCCATGTAGATCAACGATCACCAGCTTTCGCCAGTTCTTTCTCGTATCCCATGAGGCCCGAGCCAACGGGGTTCTAAACACAATTGTTTCCGATTTCTGAAAGTTGATTTTCAACTTCCAGTCATCGCAATATTGCTGAATCTTATCGAAGTCACGCTGCAAGAGTGTTCTGATGACCTCGATCTTTGGACCTGTTCTGTACGCGATTAGGTCGTCTGCGTACGCTATAGCATGGTGAAGGGAACCAATTAGATCGCCGGTGAAAATGCTAAACAAAATAGGCGAATTCACCGCCCCCTGTTGTAGACCGTTCTGTATTTTAAAAGTTCTGGTAGAAGTTATATTGCAACTTTTCACAACAAACGTTCTACCAAGATGCATGTCATTCAGAATATATAGTAGTGGTTTACTCATGCCATACCTGATCAACTTATAGAAAAGACCGTCTAACCAAACGGTGTCGAAAGCCTTCTCCAAGTCAACCAGACATGCACCCGTACACTGCTTTTTAGCTTTGTTCCATTGAATATCAGATACTAGTTTAGACGCGGCATGTATGGTATCATGACCCGCCTTAAAACCGAACTGATTTTCGGGAATAATATTTTTGTCCTCAGCCCATGTGGACAGAGCTCTATTGAGAACTTTCTCGAATACTTTGCTGATACTCGGAAGAAGACTAATTGACCGGAGATTTGCAGGATTGGAACCATCCTTCCCTTTTTTAAGGAGAGGATGGACCACTGCCGTCTTCCAACGCACTGGATAATATGCATTATTCAGCGCATTGTTGAACAACGTGGTGTATATGTCCACCGCTTCCGCAGGGAGGTTTCGCAGCACAACATTGGGTATGCCGTCGACTCCTGCTGACTTCTTTTTCTTTATTTTGTGAAAGATGTCCACGAGGTCCATCTTAGAAACGAACAGGGTGTTATCCCCGTTCCGCTGGGCGATGACTGCATTTGCAAGTCGGTCGTCATTGAATCTAGTGAAACCAGGATTCTCAGATCGCCAATGCGAGATCTCGTCTCTAAGATAGAAGTGTCCAACAGAGGCTCTGTTCTCAATGTCGTAATTAGGGCGAATGCACTCATTCACCTTATATACTTGCTCGAAAACAGCACCCACAGTCTCTACCTTCTCCTGAGCATCTTCCACTATAAAGTGGTCATCATCCAAAATGGCGTCATCTGGATCTATTCCTAATGTCAGAAGTAAGTCTTTGTTCTCTGTCGTCCTTTGAAGTTTAATACTCTGAAGGTCATTTTGATCTTTTCTCCTAAAGATTTTGTTTATTTCCGGAAACATACTCGGGTTGTTGGACTGCACAGCCCGAATTTTATTGTTCCAGAAACATGAAATGGAAATTCTATAGTTTTCTTTAATAAGTTGTTGGAGATTTTTGATTTGTGACCTCAGAGTTCTAATCTCCAAATCGTGTCGGTCAGTGAACCTCCTGTGCAAGAGTTTGAGTCTCGACAAGAGTCTACTTTTTGTTTGTAGAGTGCGTCTATTGTCGCGTTTCTGTACATGTTCGTAGAGTCATGTTGCCTATATTTAGGAATTGTCCTGTCCATTGTAGTACGGATTGCATCCTCCATTACTTTGTTTCAGTCTTGAGTCTAAAAGCAATAGATCCAAATAAGAGCCACTTCGAGGATATGAAGGCCTGTCAGTAGCCAGCAGATCGACTTTACACTCGATACTGTGAAGCCCCAACCAATTGAATAGCTGGGTCCCCCTTGGATTGGCTAATTGATTTCCCCAATCTTGGTGTTTAGCATTGTAATCACCAGCCAAAAGGAAATAGTTTTCTTCTGAGTTCAGTTTCAGAGTTCGAAAAAGTGATTCGAGCTCTGTTATAAAACATGAGGGTTGAGAAGCCTCCGGCGCATAGATCGCGACCACATACAACCGCCTCCCCTGTTGAAGAGGGATGCATACGATACACGCTTCGAGCAACCTGAATCGGCGTACTTCACCACTATATATTACCTTATGAGCAATGCCCTTACGTATGAAGATCGCAACCCCACCCGCGAAAGTCGAGTTGGGTCGGTCTCTCCTTACGATAATGTAATTGTTATTCGTCATTTTGTGATGCTGGTTTAGCCTAGTTTCGCTAACCATACATACATCTGGACGTTGGTCTTTTAACAACTCAAAGAGGTTGGTTCGTCGTTCTATCCTAACTAGCGAATTCACATTCACGGCTAGGATCTTGAAAGGCCTCTCCGGCAGCGCGCCCGTTAACCTAAAAATTGCGCAAGCGTAGGCATTGCACGGTAGATCACATCTACCCTGCGCGCCTGCTCACTTATTTGCCGTGATAGATCGCTCATTTGTGCCTGAATGACACGCAGAGCGACCATCACCTCTGACTCCCCAGCAGCTGCCTTAGACACAGATGGCTGTGCGGCCGCTTTCTGGGGAGGCTGTACCGTTTTCCCAGCCCCCCATGCCATTTGGGCGTAGGAAACTTCGGGAACGACGGCCCTTGGAATTGGTCTGGCTGGTTGCCTTCCCTCATCCTTAGTTGCTGTTGGAGCAGCTTTTTTTGACTTTTTAATCGTCTGGTATCGAGGACAGCCCCGATAATTAGCAGGGTGTCCATCTCCACCACAAAGAACACACTTCAGCAGGGTCTTGTCTTCGACCCTTGCCTCCCCGAGCTTACACTCTTTATTATTGTGGTTCTCTCCACACTTAACGCACCTCGACTGCATTTGGCAGTTGAATGCGGCGTGCCCGAACCGTTGGCAACGAAGACATTGTAAAATGTCCCCGTTCCTGTTTAATTTTTCCCATCTTACCATCTGGTAGTCCAGGACGGAGATTTTCCTTAGACTCTCCAGACGGCTACTGGGTGAAAGGGTGACGAGGAACATCGGCAATAGCCGCTTCTCCCGTCTTGCCTTGGCCGTGGTGAACGGCTTAACCCCGATAAACTCGAGATCATCGCCCGCCAACCTGCGGAGTTCAGTTAAGAGCTCCTCTGGATCAGAGGAAGGCTCTACCCCTTTCAAAAGCATGCATTTAGGTTTCTCCTCTTTGGGAGTATATGAGAAATGCTGGGTGGTTGTCTTTGCTAACAACTCCCGAATAATCTTATGTTCACCAATGCTATTGCATTGGATCGCATGTCTATCAACCCCGAGTCTCTTAATAGTAAAACTATCGCCAATGGCGGACTTACATTAATTTTTTGTGTCGTTGAATACCATCTTTAGAGTATTTATTGGAGGCACCCTGCTCTTAGTAGTGGTCTTCTTTTGGGGCTGCTGCTGCTGTTGCTGTTGTTGTTGCTGCTGCTTCTGCTTCTCTGCTGGCTGCTGCTTCTTGCTGGGGATCGATGGCGCGGCTTTTTTAGCCGCGGTCCCTCGTGGCTGCTCATGTGTAGCAGTTTTCTTTTCCTCTACAGCTATTTTAGCTGTGGCTGCGGTTGCATTTTTATTGACAGCAGCCTTTGTTGTTGCTGCCTGTTGTTGCTTGGCAGTTTTCTCTGCTGTTGCCTGCCGTTGTTGTTTTGGCTGCAACGGTTGCTTGGCCTCGCATTCCGCTTTCCTGCGGGCTTCTTGTTTTGCTTTTATGGCCTCGATCTCGCCAAACAGCTTCTGTATTATTATATTCAACTCTTGCAGTCGTTTTTCTTCGTTATCATCTGTGTTTTTGTTTTTGTCGTCAACTACACCGTCTCCGTCTGCTAGTGCAGCGAAGGTCGACATTCCATCGTCGTCGACCTCCGCTGCTGCTCCCTTCTTTGCCTTTTGCTTGGGCATCATGTTCGGCTTCGCTTTTAAGCGCCGCCTCCTCTTAATTGCAGTTGTTGCAACTGCTGTTGTTGCTGTTGATACAGCTATCTCGTCAGCGGCTGTTGCCGCTATCTGATCTGCGGCTGTTGCCGCTTCTGTATTTGTTGTTGTTGTTGTTTCCGCCAACTCCAACTTTCTTGACGATGATGGACCGGACAGGTCCATCAAAGTACCACTTGCCTCCTCAAATTCTTTGAGGAGCCGCTCCCTCTCCTTTTGTTGTGCTATTTTCTTCAACCAGAAGATGTGCACTTTTAAATTTGCGTCGGGATCGAGATCGTGTTCCTCCACACCGACGAAATAAGAAAAAAAACTTTCTTCAATGCCACTGCTGGGGGTCGATCCTGAGACCCTCTGCACCGAACTCGAACACCTCTCTAGTTAGGCTACTGCCCGAATTAAAAATTCACTGATTTTAATACTTCTTAATCACAAACCGAATTTATTGAATACTGCCAAAGTCGCCAACACGTCTATACGCTCTCGCAGTTGCTGAACGACTGCCATCGTTAAGAATAGTAAGGTCAGAGTGCAGCAAAAAATCTTCAATGATAGATCCTCTGTGGTTTGTTGACGGGGAACCCCAGAGGGTGTTCCAAGAGTTCACGTCGGCTGTAAACAGAATGGGTGTATTTATTTGATTAATTATATCTTCGAGGTCTTGTCTGGAGAATGTCTGTTTTGGTAATATGAAAAGACTTACCAAAGTAAATTTAATTTGCAGATTAATTTTAAAGGCTAGACATTGTATGTTTGAATCTATGTGGATTTGTTTGTGCGGAATGTTTTTTCTAATTAAAACTGCGACACCTTGTTTATTGGTAGTGTTTTCAGGGGAATTTTGGAAGTAGCCAGTGTATAACTTAGGTGTGATTGGAAAAGACGAAAAAGCACAATGTGTCTCCTGTAGAGATATAGCACTTGGCAATTCGCCTTTGATAAACATGTTAAGCTCATCATAATTGTTAATATATCCCTGTATATTCCATTGAAGAGCCTTGAAGGAGTGTTGCGTTTTGGAGGAATTAAAGTTTGGTGGTTTGGTTATAGCACTGTGACCCCGCTGATTCAATCCCCGAATAGCAGAGTCATAGTTTTTATAGTTTAATTGACTATTATATGTCGTCATCTTCAATCATTTTTTCTTGTGTGAAGTACTGTTTTTATCAATTAGGTCTCGCGTAAGCGAGGAGATGGGAGATAGCTTTGATTTTGCAATAGAGTTGTGTGAAAGAGTGGTTATTGAGTGTGTATTATTTGTTATTGTGTTAGCTGCTCAGTGTTGTGAGTCTGCTCACTTTCGTCTGATTTTGGTATGTCTACACCGTTCTCATCGAGCCGTTCAACATCATGGTGCTTTAAGTTTTGAATAATGCACATCGGCTCAATTTAGTGACTTGGCGGAAGCATGATAAAGACCACAAGTTTAAAATGTTCGACTTTATAGCCTCAATTTTATCGTCGGACAATTTTTGATATAACTTTGATTTGTCAATTTTTCTGACTTTATTTGCAGTCTTAAAAAAACGTGATCATCATCTAGACCCCCTACCCCCTGTCATCCGAAATAAGCCAAGCAAAGACCCCCTCCCCCCGTAGTGCTTACGTAATACTTCAACGGTCCCTAAGAGGAACTGGGAATTTCATAGGAATCTGTGGTTGAGTTTCTTAAGTTATTTGGGGTATGAGAATGAACGATCTTATCTTGTGATGTATTGATTGTGTTATCATTTAAGGTTAAGTTAGCATTAACATTGGGCGTGGAACGGGAACTTGTAGCTGGAGTAGTTGAGTTTTCTTTGTTGTGTTTTATTGTGGTGTTTTGAGTTCTGTTTTTGATTATTTCTGCAATGGTGGGTCTCACAAACGGGTGTTTGGTTGGTGCTTCTAGTTGATGAAGTGAAGGGTTGTCGTTGTAGATTTGCCAGGCTTCGCGAACTGTGCATCTGCGGTTTGCTTTTATTTTATTTACTGATTTATGACGAAGAAAAGACGGGCACGATTGGTCGTAGGAGGTGTGAGAGTCGTTGTTGCAGTTTATACAGTGAATTCTTTGGCATGCAGCATTCTTTACATAATGGAGCGTTTGTGCAGCGTTTTTTTGTATGCCCTAGTTTTTGACACAGTTGACACCTCATCGGGTTTGGGATGAATTCATCAACCAATTTTGATGTCTGCTGGTCGTCGTATACGGTCGAATGTTAGGATTGCAGCGCCTGTTGGTATTAAATTGTCTTTTTCTTTTTTTAGGATTTTGTTTACACTTATCACTTTTTGTTTTTCAGTTCATTTAATAGTTCTTCCTCTGGGATGTCGATTATAAGTTTAGAGAAAATTCTACCTTGCACCGAGTTGAGTGAGGAGTGTGATGAAATTTTAACTGGGATAGAGCCAATGAGTGTTGTTTTAAGGAATTTTTTCGATTCAAGTAAGTTACAGACTTTTATTAGAAGTTCGCCGGACCGCATGGGTTTAACCTCCAAAATTTCTTTTGAAACGTATTCAAGGCCACGGTCAATTTGAAAGGGATTGTAGGATGATAGGGGCTTTGCATTTTCACCTTCTGCCGAGGCTACAATATATCGGGGTATATTGTCATCGTTATACGAGGTTGCAGGCATTGATAGGTACTCTTCGTCTGATTTTTTGCGTTTAGTTTTGTTAGACCGGCTTAATACTAATAGTGCATCAGTGCTCGACTGAAAACCGTTTTTTTTCAGGGGGTCCGTCCCCCTCCCATATTTTAGTTTTTTTTTTTTTTTATTTATTGATCGGATTATATAAAGATTTCGAGAGTTAAGGAAAGTTTTGTTTTAAATTTTGGTGTTGAATGAAGAAAAAAAGCGCGTGTTCGGTTTTGACAGATCACTTTGCGATAAATTGGTCTCTCTCACACACTACTGTACACGGGCTTTGCCAGTAAGCGAATGAATGCGAATATAAAATGTTAAAACCCTACGCAACCCTCCTCCCTTAAAGCAAAAATAAATTTTCCTGAATTTGCCTTATCATACTTTTCCGTTCGTTCTGCCATTGGGTGGAGCGATACCATGCATAGAAGAAACTTATTTTTTTGTTGATAATTCGTTTTCTTGTTTGACCACCTGAGCTAGGGGCTTCTCTCTGCTTTTTCTAAAATGCATTAATATCTTGTAAAAAATGAAGTATCATGGCTTAACTCACACATTTACCATACCTACACTGTGAATACTTTTATACTTACATGAATAAAAATAATTTTATAGGATCAAAACTAGGAAAATTTACAAAAGTTGCTGTATCGGACTGTGATACAACAAAAAATGATTGCATCCTGAAAAGAAATACAACTGCTTCTATATCAATCGAATTTACATTATGTAAGAAAATCTATTATTTTTAGTTCAGCACTATTAAATTTGTTTTTTTTTCAGCTGAAGACGTTGAAACCATAACAACAATAGTGCACGGAAAAGTAATGGGTGTTGAAATGCCTTTTCATTTACAAAATCCAGATGCCTGCGTTGACAGTGGATTAGTCTGTCCTTTGACAAAAGGAGCAAGTTATGGCTATAAAGCTACGTTGCCAGTATTGAAAGCGTACCCTAAGGTAATCTCAGATATGACAAACCATGAAAGATTTTTTTTTAAATAAATGTTGTCAAAGGTTACCGTTGAGGTGAAATGGGAATTAAGAGATCAAAATAATGAAGACATCATTTGCGTCCAAATTCCTGCAAAAATTCAATAGAACTAACAAAGGCTATGCAGAAAAACTTGATTTACAGTTGCCTTTTTAGCATATGAAAATTTTCTGTAAATAAAAGAGAAATAAAACGGTTTTATTTGTTAAAAAAAGTTTATGTTTAGTCATTGAAGAAGTATGTATGTAGTTACCGGAGGTCATTGGCTGCTTACTACGTTACTACGTTCAGCGACAAATTCAGTTTTCAAGTTTTGTTTACATGGCGATATATGAGAGTGCCCACACTGTCCCGGCAAGCCCGTTTCCTCGTTTCCATGCACCTATAGTTGTGACGGTGACAGATATGTATTCTGAAATGTTTGGAGCTCTGGAAATCGAAAAAATTATTTCATCGGGATGAAAGGTTTGAGCGATTCACCGTTTAAATTTTTGGTTGTTTTGCTTTGAGTGTGGAGACTAGGAGAAAGGTGTTAAAGGTATAACTTTTTCTAGTTCTGTACTTGTTATAGACTTAAATAAAGAAAAAAAAAATATATATATATAACATTTTTAAAGTTGTTTCATTAATTCTTTTTTTTTAGAATAGTGATCAGCAATTAAAGAAATTATAAAGACCGATCTAAAAACGTTCTAATATATTTCAACGATCAAGGCAAAGGAATGGAATGTATTACTAGAGCAATCAAACGTTCTCAATTGTGACTGCTGGCAAACTTCAATATCGAGGGCTAAGCAAATGCACTCGATGCTACAAAAGAATTAAGGCAACCAGAATATTAGGTGTAAGAAACATTGCATTGGAATCATAGGTCTATGCAAACTCTAAGCACTAAATACTGCTTTAGAATAACAAGTGGATTAAGATAACTATTTAAGGCCAGCTTACTCCATCAAACGTAATTTTTTTCAATACATTTTATTTATAGCACAAAACATGTTGAGTAATAAATTTTTTTACATATGAAATCACATATAATTATATTGTATATAAAATTACTTGAACATTTTTTTTATCAAAATGGCTGCTGAAACCAATCTGATTCCTAGATGAATGACATAATTTCTTGGAAAAGAGTTATGTACATATCTGAAAGCAAAAAACAAAACGGTTTCATGTTCTGTATCGAAGTGGCTGTGGCTTCAAGCAGAATGAAACACTTTCAATGGAAAAAAAAAACAAAATGGCGGACTTTTGAATTTTCTTTACTATTAATTGCTCATAACTTTATTAAATAATAAGGAATATTTCTGGTTCTGGTTGAGGCCATAGCCAGACATCTAAAGAGTAAGAACCATTTGGTTCATATCGATAAGTACAATAGTTTTGAAATGAGAGTGTCATCCAAGCGAAAAAACGTGGTTCGGAGAAAAATCCGAAGGCTCGAGCGGCCGGATTAACCGCAGCGCTCCCCATTCTTTTATACCTGCTTTTCGGTTTTGCTGACCTTCGGTACTAATTCTTTACTAGATAGATAGATAGATAGCAGTGGCGAGGGGTGAATAATTCCAAAAGGTAACTCGAAGGAAACTTAGTCACCAACAAAAAAAAGTTTATATAAATTTTTTTTGGGCAATGTTTGTCTTCGCATCAAGCCAAAAAGTCAAGTATTTCAAACCAACTTTGCTATTAGGTAAAGCGTCATTTTATTTTTTTTTTTTTTTTTTTTTTTTCATTAAACTAAGCTAATAAAAACTATTTGTTTCCTCTAAGTGAAAATCAGTTAAGCAACAGTCAACAGATATTAAGGCCATAATCAAACCACTGAAACTTACTATCGGAAAACTTTTCAGACTTTTTGAACTTTTCAATTTTTAAAGCCTAAATTTGTAATATTTAAAAAATCACGAAAAGCACTAAATCAATTTAAATAAGTATTGCACTGCGTTCTGCTAGTAAACTGCGTTTTTCAAATAAAATACGGCTCATTGGGAACTAAATTCATTTAAGCCAATTGTCACACTTTAGAAAAATTCCAATTATTTTTTGCATTTTCTGCCAAAAATATGCTTTATGCTATGAGATCTAATATCCACGCATATTTGCTATCAAAGTGGTAACCTTTGAGCTTTGACACATGAGTCTAAAGCAGAGACACATACAAATTCATGAAATAAGTAGGAGACCAGGGGGTCAATTCCCGATCTGTGAAGCTGTGAAGTGAAAAAAAATATATCATTTCAGTTTTCATACAGTTTTTTCATTTTATCACTTCACGAATCCATTCTAAGCGATTCCGGATCTAAAAAGTACTAAAATGTTCTAAATGATAAATTCTGACAGTATTCTCTCATTTTCTCTCTCATTTCAATTGGATTCCAATTGGATTTTTCATCGTTTGAGTTTTGCGGCCATTTTTCATAATTGAATTTTTCACCGACTCATACGGCAATGAAAAGTAATTTATCATATGAAAAAAATATTGACATTTGAGGAAGGATTTTCACTAGGTCTGTTTCTTTACTTTGTGCACAGAAATTCACAATCTGTCAAATTTTTAGGAGTGGGGGTAAAATTCTCTCAGAAATGGTCAGAAACTCTCTGAAAGAGCGTAATTGTTTCAAAAGTAAAGAAACGGCCTTTAACAAACATTCGCAGCAGCGCTTGGAAAAACGTCTGTTTGACAGTTGTTGTATTTGTTTTGGCTGTACACGATTTCTGCCCACAGAAATTTAGGTGGCAGAAATTCGCAGGGTGGGGAAATTTTTTACTCTCTCGTGAGCACTCTCTTTTGTGCACTGCTACGAAAAATCGCTGTGCTGGAACGACATTTGACTGACTATCACCGACTTTCGGTGCATTTCGTGTGAATTTTCAGTAAAGAAACACACCTACTAATGGAGAATCGAATTTTCGGTGAAGCTGTGATAAATGTTTTCACTTCACAGCTTCACAGATCGGGAATTGACCCCCAGCGTGATATTTTCTTGTTCTTCAAGCAGAGATCTACCTCAACCTGCAAACCTGCCATATACATTTTTGTTTATACACATGTGTCCATGGGAAGAAATACGAAGGAAAGCGTTTTTTTCTTTTATAAAACCAATATCATGCAAACACCGAAGTGTGCAGAAGCAATGCTGCAAATGAGTACTGGGCTGCTGCGCCGGCGCTATATTCACGTGCTCAGAGCACAAAGAGATAACAAACAACAGATTTACAAAAAAAATATGACGCTAGAACACCGGGTTATTTTCTTCCATAAAAAAGCATGTATTGAACAGAGAGGTGCCTAGCGCTAGGCTCTTCTCTGTTCAATACGTGCTTTCTTATGGAAGAAAATAAGACGATGTTCTACCGTCATATTTTTTGGTAAAAGAAAAAAGAGGAGAGAACACAAATTTGTTCTATCCAGCAACAAGTTTTATAAGACGTAATATTTGGGGTTACCTTGTATGTTGCTAAAGTTTTGTGTTTGTTTATGGAGTGAATTGAAGAGCCAACATGTGTGTAAAATAAAAGGGAAAGCAGAGTGGTAGTTGTTAAAAAAATGTTGGCAGCGAGTTCATGTGTATGATTAAGTTTGATTCATGTTGCCAGAAGTCTAAGATGTTTCGGATGTGAATTTCAAAAGGTAAGTCGGAAATAATCGACTTATATGGACGCTTCGCTACTGATAGATAGATAAAATTCTTTATTACAATATTCAAGTCTTACATTCCATTAGTACTAAGAATATAAGGACATGGCTATGCTGCCGTCTGCCTGATAGACATTTTTTAAACTTAACTACATTGATATATGTATAATGGGAAAGTTCTAAATAATTTTTACATATCTTTTTTTTACCATTTGTTTTATGCTCTTCTTCGACTTTAGACAGTTCTTTAAAGAAGTAAAAAGAAAATTTTAAGCAATTTTAATTATTTGCTACATAAAAAAGTTATACAATTTTCACGTGATTTGAAATGTTGTATTTATTTTATTTTTTTTTTTATTTTTATTTTATTTGCATACTTGCATTGTAAGATACAATATCTTATTAACTAATACAAGTCTCATGGTAGATTACAATTATTCTAAGCTAACATAATAAACAATTTGTTGATTAAAAGCGATTAAGAGTTATTTTTAATTACATTTGATCAAAAACATTCAAATTAACATTTCATTCCAATATATGTACATATGAATATTATTTACAATAACATGTCTGTTTCATAAGTTGTTTTGAAATTTTGTTATCATTTTATTCTATATTCATTACTCTGGGTAAGAAACCTTACTTAAATAATTAATTTCAGTCTGAAATTTTAATTATGGGCTAAATGTGCCACTAAGTTCGTTTTGAAACTCCGGTAGTTTCCAATTCGCCTCATATTACGTGGCAGGTTGTTCCATAGGCGAGTAGCATTAATGAAGAACTGGCGTTCAGATGTTAGGCATGTAAAGCGAAATTGAATAAGTTGATGCGACCTAATAGATAGAGATATTTGCAATCTATTATAAAGATATGAAGGTTGATGTGTCTGAATTATCTTGTGCAGTAAAATAAGGGTTCTTAAACGAATGAGATTATCAAATGTTATATTATATATTGATTTTGAATAAAATGATATCCTATCATATCGTTTAAGACCGTATATATATCTTGCTATACTGTTGTAAGCAACGTTTAGCTTTCTTCGGCTTCGACTGTCAGGGTTGCAGAAAATCTCACACCCATATGTAAGTATAGGTATAACCAAGGTTTTGGCAAGCATAAGCCTAGTTCTTAGCGGGGTGAAGTGATGCGTGGCCCACAAATTGCGGAGCACACCATATACTTTTCCCACAGACGTATTAATGTGTGTATCCCAAGTTAAGTTTCTATTAAAAATCATTCCAAGATTTTTTGCAGTCTCAACATATTCAATAATAGACCCGTTGAGAAATTTTTCCCAACAAGTCAGAGTCAGAACTCATGTGCCAAACATAATGGGACAGTCATCATTTTTGGTTGCAAACCACTGTGCCAATTGCATATTGCTTGCGTTCTCATTTGTTTATGGGCTGCAGGTGTTTCTTTTAACCCAATGTGCATTTGGGTCATAGTCGATTGGTTGTTTACTTTTTTTTTTGTATTCCCACAATGTCTTTTGTTTGACATGTGGATCAATCAATACTATGACTATAATCGAACTATGACTATACAACATTCCTCCCTGTCCTTCTGGGTGGTTGTTAGTCATCTGCACTCTTTCTAGACTTGGTTTAATTTTGAGAAACTGTCAGGGTTCTTATGCTTCTTTAAACTGGCGATCTCTCCTGGAGAGTTTATTAGTGGTTGATGAATACTGGAATTTTGGCTTCTGTATGTTTTTCTTTCTTCCAATTCCTGTCCCTGGCGCGAATTCATCTTAGGTTTGAATAGGTCTATGAGGTGCCAAATAAAGTTCCCTTATTTTAGTATTTCATAACGTCCAAAATTTTTTGTAGTCACTTTCAATAATTTATTGATTTATTTATTGCATTGATTTGATTTTTTCAGTACTTAAATTGTTTTTTATTTTTATTTAATATACATTAATTTATAACATAAATTTATTTCTTAGATTAATTTGAATATCAACGAATTTATTTTCGTTAAGATTAAGTGTACAACTATATTTCTATTTTTTTTTTTAATAACAAAAATTTTATTTTACATATTCGTTTCTTATGTTTTATATTTTTTTGGATATATTTATTTTCATCTATATCTATATCTATATCTATATCTATATCTATATCTATATTACTATATAAACGAGCTTTTTTGTTTGCTCGACACAAAATTCCTAAGAAAGAGGTAAACGTTAAACTTACCTGTTTAATTGGCCTGAAAATTATCCGATATGGTAGCCTATAACCATGGTTTGGTTATAGGCTATACTGAAAACCTAAAAAATATCAATTTACTACGAAATATTATAATTTTAAAAATTTTTCGTACTTACCAACCTTTGTTTACATTCGAAATGACGTTTAGAATAATAATAATTTACAGAATTGCAGCCCATACTCTGTTTCCATAGTGGGTTGAACCAAGGTTGACTTTGCCAACTCCATGGAAACAGGAATAATCAGTGAAAAGAAAAATGGGTGCGTTCAAGAAAGTATCTAAGGCGATATATATCCATTTCGTGACATTTTTTGTTGTTGACTCATTTTGTTTTGCTTTCTGGGTTGTAGTTTGTTGGGTTTTTGTTGGAAATAAAGTACATAGCAGTTTGAAAAAAAAAAATTGTTCACAGAAAATTATGTGGAATGCTATTTTCTTTTGGTTTGTTTTGGTTCCGATTTTTCAAATGTTTATGATTTGACAGATATCTACTTTTATTCGTTCGAAAACTCACCTGTGGTCTCAGCCAGCAGCATCACATCTACCGAAAGTCCAACGGAGACCAAAAATTCCATGTCTTCAAATGACATGTCGGTGAAATTCATTTTTTGAGTGGTGTTGAAACTCGGGCATGGATTTGACACTTCACAAATGGTTTTGTTATGTAGGAGCGATCGAAGATGAAGTAATCGCAATGTAAGAGTTGTGGTGAGTGCACATATAGAGGGGTGAGTAATAATTTTTCAATCAGCGCCGAAAGTAAGCGCAATGATAGGTTTCCTTTTGCCATTTGCTAAGGGCCAGTTTTTCAGTGAGGAGTTATCCTATGGTAAGGAGTTAGTTCTGACATAACTCATGATCGTATGGGTTAATTCGAAAATTCTCACCACAGGACAACTCTGCACTGAAAAGCTGGCTCTAAATGACAGATGAGCTAATTTGACATAATTCAGAAAAATGACAATGGAAAATTGCTGAGACTCATGGTGAGTTAAAATTTTTCAGTCTGTCTTTCATATTTTTCTATCCTATGGTGAGGAGTCAACTCTGACATAACTCATGATCGTATGGGTTAACTCTGCACTGAAAAACTGGCTCTAAATGACAAATGAGCTAATTTGATGTAGTTCAGAAAAATGACAATGGCAAATTGCTGAGACTCATGGTGAGCAAACACTGAATGGTGAGTTAAAATTTTTCATTCTGTCTTTCATATTTTTCTATCCTATGGTGAGAAGTTAACTTTGACATAACTCATGATTGAATGGGTTAATTCGAAAATTCTCACCACAGGACAACTCTGCACTGAAAAACTGGCTCTAAATGACAGATGAGCTAATTTGACATAATTCAGAAAAATGACAATGGCAAATTGCTGAGACTCATGGTGACCAAACACTGAATGGTGAGATAAAATTTTTCAGTGTGTCTTTCATATTTTTCTATCCTATGGTGAGGAGTCAACTCTGACATAACTCATGACCGTAAGGGTTAACTTGAAAATTCTCACCACAGGACAACTCTGCACTGAAAAACTGGCTCTAAATGACAAATGAGCTAATTTGACGTAATTCAGAAAAATGTCAATGGCAAATTGCCGAGACTCATGGTGAGTTAAAATTTTTCATTCTGCCTTTCATATTTTTCTATCCTATGGTGAGGAGTCAACTCTGACATAACTCATGATCGTATGAGTTAACTCGAAAATTCTCACCACAGGACAACTCCTTTCATATTTTTCTATCCTATGGTGAGGAGTAAACTCTGACATAACCCATGATCGTATGGGTTAACTCGAAAATTCTCACCACAGGACAACTCCTTTCATATTTTTCTATCCTATGGTGAGGAGTAAACTCTGATATAACTCATGATCGTATGGGTTAACTCGAAAATTTTCACCACAGGACAATTCTGCACTGAAAAACTGGCTCTAAATGACAAATGAGCTTATTTGACGTAATTCAGAAAAATGTCAATGGCAAATTGCTGAGACTCATGGTGAGCAAGCATTGAATGGTGAGTTAAAATTTTTGATTCTGTCTTTCATATTTTTCTATCCTATGGTGAGGAGTCAACTCTGACATAACTCATGATCGTATGGGTTTACTCTAAAATTCTCACCACTGGACAACTCTGCACTGAAAAACTGGCTTTAAATGACAAATGAGCTTATTGACGTAGTTCAGAAAAATGTCAATTGCAAATTGCTGAGACACATGGTGAGTTAAAATTTTTCAGTGTGTCTTTCATATTTTTCTATCTTATGGTGAGGAGTCAACTCTGACATAACTCATGATCGTATGGGTTAACTCGAAAATTCTCACCACAGGACAACTCTGCACTGAAAAACTGGCTCTAAATGACAAATGAGCTAATTTGACGTAATTCAGAAAAATTTCAATGGCAAATTGCTGAGACTCATGGTGAGTTAAAATTTTTCATTCTGTCTTTCATATTTTTCTATCCTATGGTGAGGAGTCAACTCTGACATAACTCATGATCGTATGGGTTAACTCGAAAATTCTCACCACAGGACAACTCTGCAATGAAAAACTGGCTCTAAATGACAGATGAGCTTATTTGACGTAGTTCAGAAAAATGTCAATGGCAAATTGCTGAGACACATGGTGAGTTATAATTTTTCAGTGTGTCTTTCATATTTTTCTATCTTATGGTGAGGAGTCAACTTTGACATAACTCATGATCGTATGGGATAACTCAAAAATTCTCACCACAGGACAACTCTGCACTGAAAAACTGGCTTTAAATGACAAATGAGCTTATTTGACATAATTCAGAAAAATGTCAATGGCAAATTGCTGAGACACATGGTGAGTTAAAATTTTTCATTGTGTCTTTCATATTTTTCTATCTTATGGTGAGGAGTCAACTCTGACATAACTCATGATCGTATGGGTTAACTCGAAAATTCTCACCACAGGACAACTCTGCACTGAAAAACTGGCTCTAAATGACAAATGAGCTAACTTGACGGAATTCAGAAAAATGTCAATGGCAAATTGCTGAGACTCATGGTGAGTTAAAATTTTTCATTTTGTCTTTCATATTTTTCTATCCTATGGTGAGGGGTTAAATCTGACATAACTCATGATCGTATGGGTTAACTTGAAAATTCTCACCACAGGACAACTCTGCACTGAAAAACTGGCTCTAAATGACAAATGAGCTTATTTGACGTAATTCAGAAAAATGTCAATGGAAAATTGCTGAGACTCATGGTGAGTTAAAATTTTTCATTCTGTCTTTCATATTTTTCTATCCTATGGTGAGGAGTTAAATCTGACATAACTCATGATCGTATGGGTTAACTTGAAAATTCTCACCACAGGACAACTCTGCACTGAAAAACTGGCTCTAAATGACAAATGAGCTTATTTGATGCAATTCAGAAAAATGTCAATGGCAAATTGCTGAGACTCATGGTGAGCAAACATTGAATGGTGAGTTAAAATTTTTCATTCTGTCTTTTATATTTTTCTATCCTATGGTGAGGAGTTAACTCTGACATAACTCATGATCGTATGGGTTAACTCGAAAATTCTCACCACTGGACAACTCTGCACTGAAAAACTGGCTCTAAATGACAAATGAGCTAATTTGACGTAATTCAGAAAAATGTCAATGGCAAATTGCTGAGACTCATGGTGAGCTAAAATTTTTCATTCTGCCTTTCATATTTTTCTATCCTATGGTGAGGAGTAAACTCTGACATAACCCATGATCGTATGGGTTAACTCGAAAATTCTCACCACAGGACAACTCCTTTCATATTTTTCTATCCTATGGTGAGGAGTAAACTCTGATATAACTCATGATCGTATGGGTTAACTCGAAAATTTTCACCACAGGACAATTCTGCACTGAAAAACTGGCTCTAAATGACAAATGAGCTTATTTGACGTAATTCAGAAAAATGTCAATGGCAAATTGCTGAGACTCATGGTGAGCAAGCATTGAATGGTGAGTTAAAATTTTTGATTCTGTCTTTCATATTTTTCTATCCTATGGTGAGGAGTAAACTCTGACAACTCTGACATAACTCATGATCGTATGGGTTAACTCGAAAATTCCCAACACAGGACAACTCTGCACTGAAAAACTGGCTTTAAATGACAAATGAGCTTATTTGACGTAGTTCAGAAAAATGTCAATGGTAAATTGCTGAGACACATGGTGAGTTAAAATTTTTCAGTGTGTCTTTCATATTTTTCTATCTTATGGTGAGGAGTCAACTCTGACATAACTCATGATCGTATGGGTTAACTTGAAAATTCTCACCACAGGACAACTCTGCACTGAAAAACTGGCTCTAAATGACAAATGAGCTAATTTGACGTAATTCAGAAAAATTTCAATGGCAAATTGCTGAGACTCATGGTGAGTTAAAATTTTTCATTCTGTCTTTCATATTTTTCTATCCTATGGTGAGGAGTCAACTCTGACATAACTCATGATCGTATGGGTTAACTCGAAAATTCTCACCACAGGACAACTCTGCACTGAAAAACTGGCTCTAAATGACAGATGAGCTTATTCGACGTAGTTCAGAAAAATGTCAATGGCAAATTGCTGAGACACATGGTGAGTTATAATTTTTCAGTGTGTCTTTCATATTTTTCTATCTTATGGTGAGGAGTCAACTTTGACATAACTCATGATCGTATGGGATAACTCAAAAATTCTCACCACAGGACAACTCTGCACTGAAAAACTGGCTTTAAATGACAAATGAGCTTATTTGACATAATTCAGAAAAATGTCAATGGCAAATTGCTGAGACACATGGTGAGTTAAAATTTTTCATTGTGTCTTTCATATTTTTCTATCTTATGGTGAGGAGTCAACTCTGACATAACTCATGATCGTATGGGTTAACTCGAAAATTCTCACCACAGGACAACTCTGCACTGAAAAACTGGCTCTAAATGACAAATGAGCTAACTTGACGGAATTCAGAAAAATGTCAATGGCAAATTGCTGAGACTCATGGTGAGTTAAAATTTTTCATTTTGTCTTTCATATTTTTCTATCCTATGGTGAGGGGTTAAATCTGACATAACTCATGATCGTATGAGTTAACTTGAAAATTCTCACCACAGGACAACTCTGCACTGAAAAACTGGCTCTAAATGACAAATGAGCTTATTTGACGTAATTCAGAAAAATGTCAATGGCAAATTGCTGAGACTCATGGTGAGTTAAAATTTTTCATTCTGTCTTTCATATTTTTCTATCCTATGGTGAGGAGTTAAATCTGACATAACTCATGATCGTATGGGTTAACTTGAAAATTCTCACCACAGGACAACTCTGCACTGAAAAACTGGCTCTAAATGACAAATGAGCTTATTTGACGTAATTCAGAAAAATGTCAATGGCAAATTGCTGCGACTCATGGTGAGCTAAAATTTTTCATTCTGTCTTTCATATTTTTCTATCCTATGGTGAGGAGTTAAATCTGACATAACTCATGATCGTATGGGTTAACTTGAAAATTCTCACCACAGGACAACTCTGCACTGAAAAACTGGCTCTAAATGACAAATGAGCTTATTTGACGTAATTCAGAAAAATGTCAATGGCAAATTGCTGAGACTCATGGTGAGTTAAAATTTTTCATTCTGTCTTTCATATTTTTCTATCCTATAGTGAGGAGTTAACTCTGACATAACTCATGATCGTATGGGTTAACTCGAAAATTCTCACCACAGGACAACTCTGCACTGAAAAACTGGCTCTTAATGACAAATGAGCTAATTTGACGTAATTCAGAAAAATGTCAATGGCAAATTGCTGAAACTCATGGTGAGTTAAAATTGTTCATTCTGTCTTTCATATTTTTCTATCCTATGGTGAGGAGCAGAGATAAGAAATTAATTAGATGGCAAACTTCACACACACATTGAAACTGCCTACAAGCTGATTTCACCTCTACTACTTTGAGTACAGCTTCCACTTCACCTTTACAGCAAATCTCACTACTACCACTTTGAGTACAGCTTCCACGTATTCACAGACAGAGGATGTGATTACAAAAACAACAATGTAAACAAATGGTTGTTGCGGGGCAAGAGAAGTAAAGGTTTGCCATCTAATTAATTTCTTATCTCTGGTGAGGAGTTAACTCTGACATAACTCATGATCGTCTGGGCTAACTCGAAAACTATCACCACAGGACAACTCTGCACTGAAAAACTGGCTCTAAATGACAAATGAGCTAATTTGCTAAGCTGAGGTGCTCTTATTTGTTGCTTATTGTTTCTTCCATTGGGTTTCCTTCAGACGCTTCCTGGAAATCTTTAAATTCATTTTGATGTTATTGCAATAAAACAATTGTACAGAAAACAGAAGTTAATAAGAGGTAAAGATAAAAAAAAAATAAAAATTGGATTTTTCGTCTTTGGATACTTCCAGCTTTGTGATAAGAAGCCTTCGCAAAAAGAAACCCGGGCAACGCCGGGTATTTTCGGCTAGTTTTTATATAAGTGCAAAGATTATCTGTTGACCTCTTTTTTTATAACTCTTGGATTTGTCAATGTAAATTTTTGTATGACTTTTTAGAAAATTATTTTTAACTTTAAATTATGTAGTATTTGTGGTATTATTTGGCAGTTTGGTTTACTTTTTGTTCAAGTTACATTTTATTTCTTTGTTTTTTGTTTTAAGTATTTTAATACATTTCTTTATTCTTCCCTTTTTTTAAATTCACATATATTTATTTATGTTTATTGAATATTCTTGAGTACAATAATTTTACAGGAATTTGGTTTTAAATATTGTTATTATTTTTGTTATTTAAAAAGTGTAAGTTTAGGTACATATTAATTGTATTTGATATCAAAAATATAGACGAAATTAGTTTTTTTTTAAGTGTGTATTTATTTATTAAATTTTCTTTAATATTCCTAACTCTATTGTTATGTCTATTTAATGAAAATTAATTTTTTAATTTTCATTACATAATACAAGTTTTAAAATTTTTATGATAGTATGCAAGATATGTACTTACTTACTTACTACTTAGGTGGGCATTACAGTTCGGGGTGAACCTGGGCCTCAACCAACATCCTTCTATAACGACTTCGATTTCGGGCGAGCTCTCTCCAGTTTCGCACTCCAAGTCGGTTGAGGTCTTCATCCACTTGATTGCGCCACCTAATACTAGGTCTTCCCCTTCCGCGATTTCCCTGCAATGTGTTTTCGATCACCCGACGAGCCGGAGCGTTTGGGTTCATCCGCTCTACATGGCCCAACCATCGTAGCCTCGCGATGCGTACTCTTCTGGCTATGCCCATGTCGCGGTACAGCTCGTTGTTGTATCTTCTGTTGAAATTCTCCTATATGGCAACACCATATGTTCTACATTTGCTCTAGTACATTTCTTATTCTCTTGTACTATTTCTATTATGTCACTTATTTTCTTTGCTTCTTTCATTCGCTTAATAAACCTCCATTGAAATAGTCGCTTTGTTCTTTCTCTCCCAAGTATAATTTTCTAACAGGTTATGGGCCCAGGCCTAACCTTCTGAACTAATTTAATAAGTTTAAATTCTTAATAAATATAATTTTGCTAAATTATTATATTTCATTTCTTTGTTGACTAGATAGTAATAATTATCAACGTTAAATATGAGTTCCCAAGGGTTGTACTCAATTGAAAAGCTGGATGACTCCAATTACGCCTCGTGGTCAGTCCACATGAAAAGCGTGCTGATTCATTCCGAACTCTGGAGTATTACGAGTGGAAAATTAGTCAAAGCCGAGGGAATAACAAGTCAACAAGAAGCAGCATTTGATGCAAAGGATGAGAAGGCGCTTGCTAGCATACTGTTATGCATTAAACCTACACAACTTAACCATGTGCGTCATTGCCTTACATCGAAAATCGCTTGGGATACATTAAAAGACATATATCAACCTTCAGGTCCTATTCGCAAAGTGGCGTTATTTAAAAAGTTGCTGCAACTCAGGTTATCAGATGCATCTCGTATGTCGGATCATTTAAACACGTTTTGTGAGACAATAGACAAATTAGCGGAAATTAACGTTCGAATGATTGATGAGTTGGTCGTAATAATCCTTCTTTCAAGTCTTCCAGATACCTTCGAGAACTTCGTGGTTGCAATTGAAACCCGTGACATGCTCCCACCCTTAAATGTGCTCAAAGTTAAACTCCTAGAAGAAGCAGATCGCAGACATGAACGCACAAGCAGATTAGCTGATCAGAACGAAAAGCAGCAGGCATTCGTTGCACGTGCCAAAAAGTACATCAAGCCGAAGTACGATGCTGAAAAACCCACCAACACAAACCGTTATGAAAGCAGTAAAAAAGGAAAACGGATAAGAGACAAGTGTTATAACTGTGGTCAACGGGGCCACTACGCAGCTCAATGTAAGGAGGCGAAAAGAGATGCATATAATGAACATTCATTTTCCGTTCTCGCTTCTACATCTCATGGCTTAAGCAAAGATTCTTGGTGCATAGATAGCGGTGCAACCTCACACCTGTGTTGTAATTTGAGTTTGTTCACTTCATATACAAAGCAAACAGAAAAAATTATTCTGGCTGGGGAAAATTTTGTTATTGCAGAGGGAAGAGGCGATGTATGCGTAAAAATAAATGGGCAAGTAACCAACCTACTTGATGTTTTGTATGTACCTTCTTTGCAGGGGAACTTTGTCTCCGTAAGTAAAGCAGTTAAGAACGGTTTGTCGGTTGTTTTTGCGAAAAACAATGCTGTTATAAAAAATCAAAAGGGAGACGTCATAGTAAAATCATTTTTGAGCGGAGGTCTTTTTTCGTTTAAAGCTGACAGCAATAGATGTATGATGGTTCAATGTGACAATTCTGATGTGATGGAATGGCATAATCGATTTGGACATTTAAATTTTTGTAGCCTAAAAGAAATGTTGGCAAAGAATCTAGTGCATGGGCTTTCATTAAAAGATGTTCCTAAAAATAACGAGTGTATTAGTTGTGCAAAAAGCAAAATCTGCACAAAGCCATTTCCTAAAGCAACCTCGAATCGCTCGGAAAATGTTTTAGAACTTGTGCACAGTGATGTGTGCGGACCAATGAAAACGACGTCAATAGGAGGGTCTAAATATTTTGTCGTTTTTAAAGATGATATGTCTCGTTTCACATTTGTGTATTTCTTAAAATGCAAAAGCGAAGTATTTTCTGTTTTTAAATCTTTTAAAGCACTAGTAGAAAAGCAGACTGGAAGGCGAATCAAAACTTTGCGCACCGACAACGGAGGTGAGTTCGTTTCAAAAGAGTTTGGAGCGTTCTTGGATGCAGAGGGTGTGCAGCATCAACTTACGGTTCCACATACACCACAGCAGAATGGCGTTGCAGAACGCACAAATCGAACGTTATTAGATATGGCACGCAGCATGCTTGTTCACAGTGGATTGGACACAAGATTTTGGGCTGAAGCAGTAGCAACTGCAGTCTACCTTCGTAACAGGGCTGCAACAAAGTCTCTCGTGAACAAAACTCCATATGAGATTTGGAACCGCAGAAAGCCAACAGTTTCTCATCTGCAGGTATTTGGTCGCCTGGCTATAACGAAAACTAAAATGCAACGAAACAAATTTCAACCAAAGGGCAGAGAGATGATAATGGTAGGGTACTCTGATGTTTCCAAGGCGTATCGTTTGTACGACCCTGAAGCGAGAAAGATAACCATTTGTAGGGATGTCTTGTTTTTGCGACGATTGTATGTCAATCATAAGGCTAATGCATTGGGTGCCGGAATGCGTGACGTTAGCTACTATGAAGTGTGTAGCGATGCAAATCAAGTTGGCGAAAATAAAGATGGTGCTGGTAATTGTGATGCTGTGGAACTTATTGATAAATCTGGTGATGGTGGTGGAGAACCGAGTGAACTTATCGCTGATGCGGACTTTGTGGATGCTGATGGTGAAAATGGCCGGGTTCGTAAAATGGACTTATCAAACAACGATGGTATAGCTGAGGCCAGTGGATCTGTTCAAGTTACTGCTGATGCTGATACTGTTTTGGAAGAAGAGAAGGATATTAGTCGACTGAAGCGCCAACGTGAGTTGAAAGACGAAAGCATAATTATGTTTCCAGAAAAGAAAAGAGGGCGACCAAGATTGATTCGGACAGGGAAACCTGGTAGACCTAGAAAAGAATTTCATTATTCATCGAATATGTGTAAAGAAAATGATGAATTGATTCCACAGACTGTTACTGAAGCACAAAATAGTAGATATTCAGAGAAGTGGCGAGCATCAATGCAAAACGAATACAATAGTCTCGTAAACAATGGAACTTGGTCTTTAGTCGATCTGCCAGTTGGAGAAAAAGCTCTTGGTAACAAATGGGTATTCGCTATTAAGAGAGATGGTAACGGCAATATCGAGAGGTTTAAGTCTCGATTGGTTGCAAAAGGTTGTGAGCAGCGTTATGGAGCAAACTTCCAAGAAACTTTTTCACCGGTGGTAAGGTATGCAACTATACGGATGATCCTCGCGTTAGCATGCGAACATAATCTGCACCTGCATCAAATGGATGTTTCATCAGCTTACCTAAACAGCGAACTACATGATATCATCTACATGAAACAACCGGAATCGTTTGTCGATAAGGACCATCCCAATAAGGTTTTGAGGTTGAAGAAAGCTCTTTACGGGTTGAAGCAGAGCGGACGGGAATGGAACACGAAGCTTGATTCCGTTCTAAAACGAATTGGTTTTTCTCCATGCGCTAGTGAACCGTGCGTTTACACTAAAAATCAAAAAGGTAATTTTAACATTATCGCTGTATATGTTGACGATCTCATTTTAGCGAGCACCAAGTTGAATGACATCGTCATGATCAAAGCTCAACTAGCTAGAGAGTTTGAGTTTGTAGACGGAGGCAGGATTAAGTTTTTCTTGGGTATGGAAATAGAACGTCAAGGTGAAACTGGCCCTATCACTATATGCCAGCGGCAATATATCAGTAATCTGCTTAGCCAGTATGGGATGGAAAATTGTCGTCCAGTATCAACACCTCTCGACGCTGGTTTCCAGGTCAATTGTCGTACAGAAACCTGCCAAAAGGTCGATTGTACGAAGTACCAATCACTCATTGGAGCACTCATTTATCTCGCGATTTCTACAAGGCCGGATATACTACACTCGGTATGCAAACTGTCACAACGAAATACTGACCCCCACGTTGAACATGAAGCTGCAGTTTGGCATATTTTGAGATACCTCCGAAAGACAATAGACTACAAAATACATTATTCCAAAACAGGAAAACAAATTGAATGTTTTGTTGACGCTGACTGGGGAGGAGATGCGACTGACAGGAAGTCGTTCACTGGATGTACTTTTATTGCTGCGGGAAGCGTTTTTTCGTGGGAGTGCAAAAAGCAAAACTTGGTGGCGCTTTCAAGTACTGAGGCTGAATACGTTGCCCTTTCGACTGCAGCAAAAGAAGCGATTTACATAAAAAAGCTCGTTACTGAAATGGGTTTTGATGAAAATTTTCCGATGATTCTAAACAGCGACAACCAAAGTGCTCAACATTTGATTAAGAATCCCGTGTATCATGCGCGCAGCAAACACATCGACATTAAGTATCATCACATTCGTTCTTTATATAAAAATAATGAAATTAAACTGAACTATGTAAATACCAATGAAATGATATCAGATATATGTACTTACTTAAAATTTATCTAAAGTTAAACATTCTAAATTTACCCAAGCAATGGGACTATTTTAAAATTATATTGTTCATGTAAAATATATTGTGTTGAGACGGAGTGTTGAAATTCTCCTATATGGCAACACCATATGTTCTACATTTGCTCTAGTACATTTCTTATTCTCTTGTACTATTTCTACTATGTCACTTATTTTCTTTGCTTCTTTCATTCGCTTAATAAACCTCCATTGAAATAGTCGCTTTGTTCTTTCTCTCCCAAGTATAATTTTCTAACATCTTCTTCTTCACACATTGTATTCGCATACGGGACCAAAGATCATTCGGAGAAGTTTTCTTTCGAAACGACCAAAGGTTTCCTCATCCGCTTTCGACAAAGTCCATGCTTCCGCGCCGTAAAGTAGGCCTGGGATGATCAAGGTCTTATAAAAAGTCACCTTGGTTTTTCTAGAGAGTGTTTTGTTTCTCAATTGCCTTCTTAACCCAAAGAAGTAACGGTTGGCAAGAGTTATTCTCCGTTTGATCTCCGCACTGATGTTGTTTTCCGTGTCTACAGCGGATCCTAGGTAGACGAAGTCCTGTACTACCTCGAAGTTATGTCTGTCTATTGTGACGTATTGTCCAATTCGTCGATGTTCTGTCTCCTTGTTTGATGACAACATATTCTTCGTTTTGCCCTCATTAACCATCAAACCCATTTTTGCCGCTTCTGTTTCAAAAATCGCAAAAGCACCTATGACATCACGCTTTTTTCTTCCCATTACGTAGGGATGTCAATAATATATCGATATATATCGACGATATATATATCGACGACATTTTTTTCACCGATATATCGATATATCGATATATCGATATAAATATTCATGTATCGAAAAGGTATAAAAATCGATACTTTTTTCGGGTACTTGAAACTAACCTGCAAACATACCAAATTTATTTCAAAAAAAACTTTTCTATACCTTTCACTATATTATCTAAGACAGGAAAATACCCATAAAATGTGTGCAACCATTCATTGACCACTTAGCAAATCATTTTCTGAGTTTTGATCATTTCACAGTGTACAGTAATAAACCAAAATATCGAACTCAAATAAAAAGGATTTGTAACCTAAGTGGTCAACGAATAGGTACATTAATTTTATGGGCCTTTTCCTGTATAATGTAGCTAATATACCTTGCATACATTTCTCATAGTTGGAAAACTCTTTTCTATACCTGTCTCTGCTGTAAATCTCACAGTGCCCAACAACAGAAGTCGGCTCACAGCTGAACACATAAATCAAAGAGTATTTCTGCATTCTTTATCTCAAAAATATTGGTTTAATTAATAAAAATACAGAAAAAAATCAATTCTTTATGTTTGTTTTTCTTACAACTTTTTTTTTATTATTTTTTTTCATTTTTAAGGTCGCACATTTCACTATTTAAAATATATCGATATATCAATATATCGATATTTTTCTGATTCGATATATCGATACTTGATATTTTTTTGATATATATCGATACGATATATATCGATATATTTTTCCATTTCCAACATCCCTTCCATTACGTCAATATCGTCTGCATAAGCGAGTCATTGTACAGACTTTTGAAAGTATGTTCCTCTGGTGTTGACGTTTGAGTTTTTTTTACAATCTCTTCAAGTATGATGTTGAAGAAATCGCCTTGCCTAAAACCTTTTTCGACATCAAACGTCTTGGTGAGTTCTTTATCGACCTTGTCGGAGGAGCGTGAATTCTCCAAAGTCATCCTGCATAGTCGTACGAGTTTTGCAGGGATGCGGAAACTAGACATGGCTCTGTACAGCTCGTCTCTGTAAATGCTGTCATACGCGGCCTTGAAATCGATAAAGAGATGGTGAATATCGATATTATGTTTTCGAGTTTTTTTCAAGATCTGCCGTAATGTGGAAATTTGGTCTATTGTGGACTTCTCTGGTCTAAAACCACATTGACAAGGACCTATCAAGTTGTTGACGTGGGGTTTCAGACGTTCACATATAACAGCAGACAAGATCTTATAAGCGACGTTAAGGATGCTTATCCCTCTATAATTGGCGCAATTGTGAGGGTCGCCTTTCTTTAGGATCGGGCATACGATACTGAGGTTCCACTCATCGGGCAAGCTTTCTTCCGACCATATGCAGATCAGCTGATGCATGCTCCTTTCCAACTGGTCTCCAGCTGCCTTGAAAAGTTCGGCATCAAGGCTATCTGCACCTGCAGTGTTATTTGATTTAAGTTTGCATATGGCAAGCTTAACTTCCTCTAGGTCGGAAAGTGACATACAATATAGAACACCTAACATGAATTACAATCATAATTAAATAAACTACTAGAAATAAAATAAAACATAAGCTACAAATACTTTGATGGACATATAAACTACGAAACATTGAACAAAAATCATGCATGTGGAGCACTGGTTTTAAATTTTTGTTTTAGACAATTTTTATTAACATTGAAATCTATAAGTAGGGAATTAGAATTGTATAGCCTACTCATGCGCGATAGCGGCTCATGCATGCCATATTTGGTTCTATGATGGTGGATATGAATCAACTCTAAATTACGCAAGTGCTGACATCCTCCGCGGTAGTTAAAACTTATGGACGAGAGCAAGGAGGGAGCATCAATAAAACCAGTCATAAGCTGATGTGAAAATATTAGGCCACTGTTGATACGTCTTTGAGTTCAATAATGCTTCAATTTGAGAAAGAAAGTGTACATCTTTCCAAAGTCTTAACACTATTTCTGTTTGACACTTTCAACCCCCGCTTCTCAAAGCCTCCCCAAAATGAGGGCTATGTGGTGGAACAAACTCCCATCTGATGGTATCAGCTGTTGAAGATACTAAACGGTCATGTTCTTCGGATTGCACCAACATGTACCAGTCGCACAAAGTTCTCCTTGGGAATTGGTACCGTTGTCCGAGAAAATGACGCTGCATTTTCCTCTCCTGGCTATAAATCGCCTAAAAGCAGCTAAGAAAGTATCTGTGGACAGGTTACTGACGACTACTTAATGCAAAGGCCTTTGTATCCATACAAACAAAAAGGGCAAAGTAACCTTTCACGAACTTTGGACTTCTTCCTTTGGCGAGTCGAAGGGTAATAGGTCCAGCATGCAATGCTCAAATACAAAAGGCTAAGTTTTTGCATGACCAAAAAGTAAGGCAAAAAATACTGTTGTGTCCAAAAGGAAGTAAAAACTTTTGGTCTTTTGTCAAGAACATTAAGAACTCGACCACGTCATCGGTCCCAACGCTCGTCTTCAATGACTCTCCATATGTCAGCTCCATCGACAAAGCCAATTTGCTGGCAGCTCCATTTGCTGCCAACTCGACACTTCCTTATAGCATATTGGCTCCACCTGAGCTCGAGTCTGCAAATTCTTTGATGAAGCAGATATTTTTTCAAACTCGCTCGGTTGCGAGAGTCCTCAAAGATCTCAATATACACAAGTCCGCTGGTCCAGATGGTATCCCCGCCGTTATTCTGAAGAGGTGTGCTTCTACGCTGGCAAAACCACTGCGTAAACTTTTCCATCTTTCCTATTCTGCTGGGATTTTTCCGAGCAGATGGCAAACTGCATTTGTCCAGCCGGTCCCTAAAAAAAGCGAAACTTCCTCCCCTTCCAATTACCGTCCAATTGCACTTACGTCCCTTCTTTCCAAGGTCATGGAAACGTTGATTAACCGTCAACTTATGAAATATCTTGAAGAACGAAAGCTTCTTAATGACCGTCAGTACGGCTTTCGTAGCAAACGTTCCACTGGTGATTTGATGGCTTATCTCACCGAAAAGTGGAACCAATCTTTACATTGTCTTGGAGGAAGTAAGATTATTGCGCTTGATATTTCTGAAGCATTTGATAATAGAGTTTGGCATCAGGCTCTTTTATCGAAAATGCGTGCTACCAAATCGATGAGTCTCTTCTTCGTTGGATTAGAAACTACCTTTCCGACCGTTCAATACAAGTTGTATTGAATGGCTTCAAGTCTGATACCCATTTCATAAATGCTGGTGTGCCCCAGGGCTCCGTTTTGTCTCCGACTCTCTTCCTCATTTTCATTAATGATCTCTTGTCTGAAACTTCTAATCCGCTTAACTGTTTTGCTGACGACTCGACCCTCAGCTTTTCATATTCGTTTCCAAATTCACGTCCCTGCTCTTCGGATGTGGAACTAGAACGGTTGCGTATGATAAGCTCATTGAATTCTGACCTTGACAGTGTTGAAATGCTTCGAAAACTCAATGCTGTCTCTTGTCGTTGAAGCTTCACATTCCCCCATTGCCATTATCCATGAATGGTACCTGCATCGAAGAAACCGAAAAGCTGTCAGTACTTGGTATGTGTGTAAACGATGATCTTCGTTGGAATGACCACATATTTGAAGTCATAAAAACGCTGCTAAATGCTTGTTTCCTAAGACGATGCAGGAAGTTCTTCACCCCTTCTGATCTGGCTACAATTTATAAGGCCTTCATCCGCCCAAAACTGGAGTATAACTCCCAT
Source organism: Melanostoma mellinum (assembly GCA_914767635.1). Classification (NCBI taxonomy): domain Eukaryota; kingdom Metazoa; phylum Arthropoda; class Insecta; order Diptera; family Syrphidae; genus Melanostoma; species Melanostoma mellinum. The sequence goes on from OU612059.1 coordinate 113,399,749, forward strand.
ATCTGGTCAGGTGCTTCTCAAACATCTTTGCGCCTACTTGATAGGGTACAAAATAGAGCGTTAAAATTGATAGGTGATACGTGATAGTTCAATCGTAGAATCGATTGATTCTCTTGAACATCGTCGAAACGTCACCTGTCTCACTCTCTTTTATCGCTTTTTTCACAAACAGTGCTCTAGCGAAATAGCCAGTTGCATTCCTCCCTTGAAACAATTTAGCCGCAACACCCGCCTCGCTAGGAATGCTCATCAGTTTTATCTTGAGCCCAATTTCGGGCGTACAGTCAAGTATAGAGATTCGTATTTCAGTCGCACCACCCGAATGTGGAATGCTTTACCTGGTTCTGTATTTCCCCTTCATTACGATTCACAAAGGTTCAAAAGCAACGTGCATCGGTGTCTCCTTTCAAATCCTCTCCTATTTTCCTAAATGCTCGCACAAAACAAAGGTTTGGGAGGGCTTGATATCTACAGAAGTGCGAACCAACTTTACCAAACGACTCAACAGCAGCGCCCCGCAAAGTTCAGTTCAGGGAATGTCAATTGCCTAACGGGTTCAACGCGGGTTTAAGCAGCATCAAGTTGAATCTCAATTTCACCATTTTCTATCCTTTCTCGGATGCATCTGAAAATCCTATCAAATCAAAATTCTTCGAATTCAACGTAAACCTTTTCAAAAAAGTGCAAATCTCTTTGGTAGGTAATCCATTTGTCAATTATTTCACTTGGCAGTGGTGGAAGGAGCCAGGAAATCTAGAGGATCAAATATCTTAGAAATTTCTGACAATAGCAGTCGCTTAGTTGGTGACAATGGAGATTTCTTCTCTAACGAACTTTTGAAGGTAAAAATGTCACGGTGGGGGTTCCAAATTAGTCAGAGGATCTTTGTACAGTTGTCAGTGCTATCCACTTTCACAACATCGGACTTTCCTCAAGTACAGACGTGTTCGTTTATCGCTCCGCCTTTAAAAATTAATAATTGTCGCTTTCCCTATTCTTGAAATTTGCCTATACCCATTCTTTTGCCTACACCCAATTTACAAATAATAATTAATCAATTACTGAATCACCATGCCCTTCTGCAACGTCTGCAATTCTGAAGTCAACATCGATCGTGTATCGTGCGGTGGTTTGTGCGGAAAAGTGTTTCACCCGGGTTGTATTGGGGTCAGCAAAAGATTGTTAAGTAATATTGTTGACATATCTTCGCGATTTGTTTTTTATTGTGACGAATGTGAAAAAATATCGTTGTCACATTATATTACTTGCAATTAAGTGTTCCAACGAAAACCTTAAGTCAGCGATTGACGCAACAATGTTAAATGTGCTCAAATACATAGTGAGCTATTTAAAATTGTATTGTGTTTTATTTTATTCATCCATCAACTTAAAAAATATATAATGTAAAATTTTAAACAAGGAAGTTAGTGGTGAATGACATATCTAATTGAAAATTAATTGATAACTGATGATTTTATTAATAATAATTAATAAAAATAGAAAAAGAAAAGAATGCAACATCAATTGTAGAAAACTAAACAATTCTTTAGTATATTTTTTATAACAATATATTAACATAGATTTCATTGTTTGTTGTTTATTTTATTTTTACTATATAAATGATTCAATTTCAGTAAAACTCAAAGTAAATAACCAATCTTTTATCATTTTGTTAAAATTCGTCGACTTATTGAAAATATTAGGAGCTGTATATGTGTAAAAATGAGTGAAATGTGTTTTATAAGCAATAGGTACATTAACTAAACTCATATTGTTTTTACGTAGATTATACATTTGATAGCTTCTGCTAGGAATATTTCCACTTTGTTTGAAAAATTCTCTTAAGACTCATTAAATGTCTCATTGGTAGAATTTGCAGTCTTTTAAATAAAATCCAACTTTCAGTCAACCTTGTTTTATTTATAATAATTCTAATACTATTAGCATACCAACCACCCCAACTAGTTATACCGTATGGCAGCTTCGAATTTGCAAGACCATAAAAATTCATTTTTAGAAGTTTTTGAGAGCAAAAGGTTAATTTCTGAGAGTTTTGAATATTTTTGTAAATTTTGAAGTTGAACAGACAAATCTACGATGTGAAATATAATTTGTCAGACTTGAAAAAAATTTCATGAAAAATAAATTTAAAAATTAGACTTTTGACTAAGACCACAAAATATTCAATAAAATAAAATTCCAATGTAATGAAGTCTTTTTCAGCCAAGAACGATTTTTCTGCAGCTAATGCGCCCAATATAATAATAATACCAGCACCACACCAGAAAATGAGGTCAGCCCAAAAAATTGTGCCATGTGAACTGCGCTTTTACTTGTTTTGTTCATGTCAGTTTCTTTTCTTCATTTCATTCCATACACAATCAGAAATGATTAATCTTTCTTTCACTATGCTCTGCCGTTCAAAGATCATTTCAGACTCAATCAGAAATGATTGGTTTTAGTTTCGGTCGTTCGGCTTTCAAAAGCCGTTTCAATATATATTCATACACAACAGTGGCGAAGCGTCCATATAAGCCGATTATTTCCGACCTACCTTTTGAAATTCACATCCGAAACATCTTAGACTTCTGGCAACATGAATCAAACTTAATCATACACATGAACTCGCTGCCAACATTTTTTTAACAACTACCACTTTGCTTTCCGTCCTATTCTACACACATGTTGGCTCTTCAACTCACTCCATAAACAAACACAAAACTTTAGCAACATACATGGTAACCCCAAATATTACGTCTTATAAAATTTGTTGCTGGATAGAACAAATTTGTGTTCTTTCCTCTTTTTTCTTTTACAAAAACTATGACGGTAGAACATCGTCTTGGTGGATGGGCGTTGTACTATTCGGGTAGGCTCTGATTGGTGCCAACTTGGCGGCGCCCAGATGCTGTAACTTATAGTACACGTCAATTGTGCTTACTATACCTTCAAGCGGTATCCACTGGGACCTGGGATGCTCCGTCCAGAGCTGACCTGCTAAACAAGTAAGTGTGAGTGTTGACGAAGGAATCCGGAACAAAAGAATTGTGAGCGATCAACACTATAATTGTTCTACGAATCTCAGTGGTCTACGAGAGCTTTCGTGTAAATGTCCCAGCGGATGAATTCGAAGGACAGAATCAACGGTGGACTTCAGCAGCCATAAAAGCAGAAACCCCTGAAGGAGCTACTCCAACATATTTGGTTTAAAGGTCTCTCGGAGTTTTTCAATACAAGGACAGGGTATTGAAGTAGAGATGGTGGCGGACGAGCTCCTGGTGAGCCAACGGCAGCACTCACAACCCTGCAGCAGGGTACTGACTCTGGATATTCCAGCCCTTTGTGTCCGAAGGGATCCAAAAGGACCTGGCCCTCCAGGTTGGGGGTTCGATTTTTTAATTTTATTTTCTCAAATACTCAAAAATTCAAATTTCTTAAGTTTCTTTTTTAAATTAAAAAAAATGTACTAATTTCTACAAGTAAAATATTATCTCCTAATTCCGGAAAACCATATCTCTAATTTTGAATGCGTAAAAAGTCGGAGGAACTATATGTGCAAATACCTCAGCTATAATTGAAGTAAACATTTTCCATCGCCCACTGCCCTTAAATCATATTTCGAACAGAGCCTTCGAAACGGAATTCAAAATTTTTTGAGTTTCTTTTTTAAACTAAAATTTTTTTACTAAATTCGTAAAGTAAAATAACATCTCCTAATTCCGGATAACCATATCTCTATTTTCGAATGAGTAGTAAGTTTGCTTTTTGAAAAAGAAGCTTCAAGAATTTGACAAAAACACAGAAAATTTTTCAGAAGAGTTTCTTAAAAAAATGTTATAGCTTGTAAAAAGTATATTCGGTGGGACAAAAGCCCCAACTTTTATTTTTGGGACTTATGTCCCTTCTAAGTGAGACATAACTCCCAAATCGAAGTTGGGACTTATGTCTCACTTAGATGGGACATAAGTCCCAAACTTAAAATTTGGGACTTATGTCCCGGGGACTTATGTCTCTGCGCCGTTCGTGGCGCAGGGACATAAGTCCCCGGGACATAAGTCCCAACTTTTATTTTTGGGACTTATGTCCCATCTAAGTGAGACATAAGTCCCAATTTCGATTTGGGAGTTATGTCCCACGCCATCGGGACATAAGTGCCAACTTTTTTCCGTTGAAGATGGGACATAAGTCCCAACTTTTCAGGAATAGAGCTTAGTAAATCGTCGTACATTTCTACTAGGCAACCAAACAATTTTTGCTTGCCATAAAGTTGTTGGTCCTTGATATCTTTCTCTCAAATGATTTTAAGTTATGGAACCAATAACCTATAAATAGTCTCAGAATCATTATCTACTCTTTCAATACTGATTCGAAGGCTCTGTTCGAAATATTATATTCCATCCAGCGGGCGATGGAAAATGTTTACTTCAATTATAGCTGAGGTATTTGCACATATAGTTCCTCCGACTTTTTACGCATTCAAAATTAGAGATATGGTTTTCCGGAATTAGGAGATAATATTTTACTTGTAGAAATTAGTAAATTTTTTTTAATTTAAAAAAGAAACTTAAGAAATTTGAATTTTTGAGTATTTGAGAAAATAAAATTAAAAAATCGCGCGATTTTTTAATTTTATTTTCTCAAATACTCAAAAATTCAAATTTCTTAAGTTTCTTTTTTAAATTAAAAAAAATGTACTAATTTCTACAAGTAAAATATTATCTCCTAATTCCGGAAAACCATATCTCTAATTTTGAATGCGTAAAAAGTCGGAGGAACTATATGTGCAAATACCTCAGCTATAATTGAAGTAAACATTTTCCATCGCCCACTGCCCTTAAATCATATTTCGAACAGAGCCTTCGAAACGGAATTCAAAATTTTTTGAGTTTCTTTTTTAAACTAAAATTTTTTTACTAAATTCGTAAAGTAAAATAACATCTCCTAATTCCGGATAACCATATCTCTATTTTCGAATGAGTAGTAAGTTTGCTTTTTGAAAAAGAAGCTTCAAGAATTTGACAAAAACACAGAAAATTTTTCAGAAGAGTTTCTTAAAAAAATGTTATAGCTTGTAAAAAGTATATTCGGTGGGACAAAAGCCCCAACTTTTATTTTTGGGACTTATGTCCCTTCTAAGTGAGACATAACTCCCAAATCGAAGTTGGGACTTATGTCTCACTTAGATGGGACATAAGTCCCAAACTTAAAATTTGGGACTTATGTCCCGGGGACTTATGTCTCTGCGCCGTTCGTGGCGCAGGGACATAAGTCCCAACTTTTATTTTTGGGACTTATGTCCCATCTAAGTGAGACATAAGTCCCAATTTCGATTTGGGAGTTATGTCCCACGCCATCGGGACATAAGTGCCAACTTTTTTCCGTTGAAGATGGGACATAAGTCCCAACTTTTCAGGAATAGAGCTTAGTAAATCGTCGTACATTTCTACTAGGCAACCAAACAATTTTTGCTTGCCATAAAGTTGTTGGTCCTTGATATCTTTCTCTCAAATGATTTTAAGTTATGGAACCAATAACCTATAAATAGTCTCAGAATCATTATCTACTCTTTCAATACTGATTCGAAGGCTCTGTTCGAAATATTATATTCCATCCAGCGGGCGATGGAAAATGTTTACTTCAATTATAGCTGAGGTATTTGCACATATAGTTCCTCCGACTTTTTACGCATTCAAAATTAGAGATATGGTTTTCCGGAATTAGGAGATAATATTTTACTTGTAGAAATTAGTAAATTTTTTTTAATTTAAAAAAGAAACTTAAGAAATTTGAATTTTTGAGTATTTGAGAAAATAAAATTAAAAAATCGCGCGATTTTTTAATTTTATTTTCTCAAATACTCAAAAATTCAAATTTCTTAAGTTTCTTTTTTAAATTAAAAAAAATGTACTAATTTCTACAAGTAAAATATTATCTCCTAATTCCGGAAAACCATATCTCTAATTTTGAATGCGTAAAAAGTCGGAGGAACTATATGTGCAAATACCTCAGCTATAATTGAAGTAAACATTTTCCATCGCCCACTGCCCTTAAATCATATTTCGAACAGAGCCTTCGAAACGGAATTCAAAATTTTTTGAGTTTCTTTTTTAAACTAAAATTTTTTTACTAAATTCGTAAAGTAAAATAACATCTCCTAATTCCGGATAACCATATCTCTATTTTCGAATGAGTAGTAAGTTTGCTTTTTGAAAAAGAAGCTTCAAGAATTTGACAAAAACACAGAAAATTTTTCAGAAGAGTTTCTTAAAAAAATGTTATAGCTTGTAAAAAGTATATTCGGTGGGACAAAAGCCCCAACTTTTATTTTTGGGACTTATGTCCCTTCTAAGTGAGACATAACTCCCAAATCGAAGTTGGGACTTATGTCTCACTTAGATGGGACATAAGTCCCAAACTTAAAATTTGGGACTTATGTCCCGGGGACTTATGTCTCTGCGCCGTTGTTCGTAGGGTTAACTACCCAACCACTTAAAAAAGACCTTGTTCCAAAACAACAAGCAGCCTCGCATAACGATAATGATTTCAAAGTTGACGACCCAATCAAACGAAAAAAGGACAACGACCTCCGGATCTGCACGTGGAACGTAAGATCTCTTAACGGATTAGGTGCAGCTGGAGAATTAGCGGACGCCCTGGACTGCTGCGAAGCAGACATAACCGCCATCCAAGAAGTGCGATGGAGTGGACCGGGCATAAAGAAGATGAAAAACTGTGACATTTACTATGGCGACTGCTACAGACAACAGAAACAGCGCTTATTCGGGTGCGGATTTGTCGTTAGAGGAAGACTCTGGGGTAAGGTGATTAGCCAAAATCCAGTCAATGAGCGTATAATGACCATCCGCATCAGGGCTAAATTCGCCAACATTAGCCTTATATGCGCCCACGCCCCCACATAAGAGAAAGACGACGATTCCAAAGACTGTTTCTACGAGTTCCTCGAAGAAACGTATGAGCAGTGCCCTAGACACGACGTGAAAATCATTCTTAGCGATTTTAACGCAAAGCTAGGGAATGAGGACATCTTTGGAAACACAATCGGTAAGCATAGCCTCCATGACAAAACCTCCGAAAACGGACTGAGGCTAATCGATTTTGCTGCGGGGCTTAATCTTGTTGTAAGTAGTACACGCTTCCCGCATCTCAAAGTTCATAAAGGTACATGGCGATCCCCAGATTAATTAACCGTCAACCAAATTGACCATGTTGCGATCGACGCAAGGCACTCTTCCAGTGTGCTAGATGTCCGAACTTTCCGAGAGGCAAACTTTGACTCGGACCACTACCTTGTTGTAGCCAAGGCACGAATGAGGATATCTTGTTCACGACCAGCACGAACTAACGCTGTGAAGAGATATGACGTTGGAAAGCTACAATCGCAAGAGATTGCCAATGCCTTTTCCAATCGCGTGTCCCTTCAATTATCCTTGAATCCCATGCCGCCAGCATTAAACATTGAAGACCAGTGGCAGCAATGCCAAGAAGCCATCAGATCCGCTGCTTCTGAGGTTCTGGGTTTCACTCGGCCACCAAATCGAAACCCATGGTTCGATAAAGAATGCAGGCAGGCAAATGCAGCCAAGCAAAGAGCACGACAAATGCTTATGCAAACACGAACGAGGGCTGCTTACGATCAGTATAACGAGATTTACAAGGAGAGAAGAAGGGAAGAACACCAACTTCTCAAAAAGAAAAAGAAGCAGCATGAGAAGCGCTCGTTTGAGGAAATAGAGAGGTGCCATGACAGGAATGAGATTCGGAAGTTTTACCAAAAGGTAAAAAGATCCTGCCAGGGTGGCAAACCCCGAACTCAAGCCTGTAAAGACCAGCAGGGAAACATAGTTATAGAGTCACAGTCGCTACTGAGGATCTGGAAAGATCATTTCTGCAGACTGCTTAACGGCGATAAGGACACAAATTCCGCTGTCAGGCAGATTGCCCCATTCAGCTTGGACGATGATCAAGAATGTCGTCCTCCCGACCTAGAAGAAGTTAAGCTTGCCATATGCAAACTTAAATCCAATAGGACTGCAGGTACAGATGGCCTTGATGCCGAACTCTTCAAGGCAGCTGGAGATCAGTTGCAAAGGAACATGCATTAGTTGATCTGCATGATATGGTCGGAAGAAAGCATGCCCGATGAATGGAACCTCAGTATCGTATGCCCAATCCTAAAGAAGGGAGTCCCTCACAATTGCATCAATTGTAGAGGGATAAGCCTCCGTAATGTCGTTTATAAAATCTTGTCTGCTGTAATATCAGTTGGCAACCCCAGTGTATACAACACACTCAACAACCAAAAAAAATTACACCAACCATAGATAGAAACAGCCAACAATAGAAAAAAATAAAACAATGGTATACTTACATTGAACAATTTTTTCGTCTTTGCGTTGTTTTTGGTGAAACTTATTTACTCAAGCAGAATTTTGCAGTGTTTTTGTTATACTTAGTATGGATGTCAAAGCATACGATTTAGAAACTACAATTTAGAAAAAGATCTCGGAGAAACACAAAGATTAAACCCAACGAACCGCTTTCTGCTATTAGGCTTTTTTTTTTTTAATTCGAAAACGTATGTTCATCCCACCGGCTGCGCCAAAATGTTATGTATACTTTTCCTAATACAAATCCAAAACAACCGCGCACTTGAATGGTTAAACTACAACTCGAAGTTATCGTGTCATAGAACCGATCGCGAACTCCAAGTTCAACATTGGATAGCCGATGCGTTTGAAAACTCAGCACAATTTGATGACTGAAATGCATACACGTTTTACCCAATACAAGGCATTGAGCAATCGATGTGCAACGAGTCGACTCAAATTGCATTGAGTTCAACGCACGACGACTTCCTCTGAAGGTGTGGGAAATCAAAGCACAACAATAACAAAAACTGGATTTTTTTAATCTTGAACGCCTATTATCTCAGAAACGCGAGCTGTTAGGTAAATTCTGAGCTCATATTTAGATTCAGCGAAGCAAAAACCTATAAAAAAGTATAATCTGGTTTTGGAAACAGTCATAAAGTTCTATTTTGAAGACCAGTGTAATTTTACAAAAGAATTAAGCTTTGAAGAAATTGTGCTTAAAAATTTTGTTATAGTTCACTTTACCGCGAGTTTACTGTACCTATACAAACTCCTTCAATTATTTTGAAATACATATGTCCGACCCTGGTTTGAATCTACATATTTCCTTAAGAAGTAGAAAAGTCTCTCGCTCGCACAGATCCTCAGATAATGAAATCTGTAAAACCGAAACCGAAAAACTCCTGACATTAACGGCTTTAAGTGAGATGTAAAAAAACACAGAAACAAAAAAACTCTTGGCATCACCAGCTTCAAGGCAGGAGTGTAAAAATAGAAACTCAGCCTTTTCCATGCCTAAAATAAAAGTAGGGATTATGTCGTTCAATACTTCACAAGCCATTAAACTCATACCAGAGTTTGATGGAAAGTCACAAAATCTAGATAGGTTTATTCAGCTAAGGTTTACTTCAATAGAAAAAAAATATGACTGATCCTGAAAAGGCTGAACTCCTAGACATTGTTAAGTCCAAATTAACTGGCCAGACAGATAACGTTATACTGAAGTATAATGTCCTCTTATCGGATAATCCTGCTTATCTACAACAACTTATTGATAGCTTTAGTACTTACTGCAAAAAGTAGAACCATGAAGTTAATCCTGGCAAATCAGAAGTAGTAATTTTTCGAAATGGGGGGCAAAGAGCAGCTTGTAAAAAATTGTTCTTCAACAATGCCAAAATAAATGTGTCAAACCATTACAAATATCTAGGGGTAGCTTTCAACCACAACATGTCTTTGAACGAGCATCTAAATAATAGATTGGGGTCGTCTAAGAACTTTATCAATTCAATATGGTCAAAGTTACTGAGAGATAAATCTGTCCAGCATTCTACAAAATTCAAAATATATGATGCTGCTTCTAGAGCTATAATTCTGTATTGTGCTCAGGTATGGGGATATCGTGAACACAACCAAGTTGAAAAATTGCAACGATTTTTTATAAAAAGATGTTTCCTGCTACCGGATAACACGCCGAACTATGCTTTGCACATCGAAACTGATTTGCCTAAAGCTTTTCTTACATCTCTCAAGTTTCATTTATAAGAAGAACCTTATCTCTTCCAACTGATAGACTACCCAAAATCTTATCAGAAGCCATTATTATAAAAAAAAACCTTCTGGGCTAAGGAATGGTTGGATCTCTTTCATAGTGCGTCGATTGACTTGTCTTTCAACATAAGTTTGCTTGATTGGCATGGAGTGCATAGTATTCCTCTATCAAAACGTAAAGAAAAACACTGGATTGAATTTACCACCAGCGCCACACAGTCCCAATTTTATGATGAATACTGCAACCTGCTTTACTCCGAATTACCAAATTATTTTGATGACTCAAACTCTTGTGATATGATTTCAATCATCATTGTGGGCTTCTCAATCTCAATGGAATAGCGTTCCAGAAAGGTACTGATGGTATATGTATATGTACAGTTTGCAACATGGATGCACCGGAAAACACTTTGCATTTCGTCGGAACCTGTCCAATCTTTAAAGGCTTCAGAAGAACATTTCTGGGCAACTACGTGCTCTCCCGCTCTAAACTTCTCAACGTTTTGAATGGCAACTGCTACCTTAAACTAGGCAATTTTCTACAAACTGCAATCAAGTATCGCAACCTAATTTTAATTGAATATTCGTAATTAATGAAATTAAATCTACTCACTAAACTTCAATTTTAATTCACCTCTTAACCTGACAGGCAACTTAAAGTTATTGTCTTAATTAATTTTATAACAGCATACACTGTTTTTTGTAAAATCTTTTTGAAATAAGATTATCTATCTATCTATCTATCTTTCTACCTATCGATCTATCTATCCATCTAATGATTACAATGCATGGAAAAAGTTAAAAGGGGCTCTCATAAAAAACTTTCGAAAAACTAGGTATATGCAAGTGATACAGACCGAAATTTTTCAATTTAAGCAAGGCTTTAAAGAACCTATAACTGGCTACGCAGAAAGGGCTAATGCTCTTTTCAACGAACTTAACAAAGCAAAGGCTAGCACAAAAGATAATACGGCAAACTTGGCCATTAGAAATTTAAATAGCAAAACAGTTTAAATAGCTTTTGCAACGGGCTAACACCGCAATCAAAAACAATGGTAAAAAGCGCTAGGTGTAGAGGAAGAAGTGACTGTAGATATAACAATTGAAGAAGAAAAGCTTCTTTCTGCAGTAAATGGCAAAAACTGCCGAACGAAAACAAAAAATACTATACAGTGTCGACTTCAGCAAAGTGCAAACAGAACTTCAAACTTTTATAAACCTCAAAGCCCAAATTCAAATCCTAATACAAGTCATCCTGTATGGGTCAATAACGTACGAAATACCGCTTCATGAAACTATTGTAAAAACCTTGGTCAACAACTAAGTTTTTTTTCAAATTTTCTTAGTTTAACAAAAGCTATTATCATGTGATTCATAAAGTATGATTTTAAAACTAAAATTGGACATACAATAGACCAGTGTAGGAAAAGAAAGTACAACAACAGCAGACATGACAATTCACCCCAAAGTGGGGCCATAAAAAATTCGGGAAACTACGAAAGACCTAGACCGTCCAACACCCGGAGTCAGGTAAAGCACATAAATTTAGGTGTAAAGGCGACAACAAAATATATTCATATTCACAAAGTCAGTTCTAGAAAATCGGTTAACGCAGCACACTGACACAATCATCAAACGCATAACGGACGAGTTCCAAAAAATCCGCGGTGATCTCTTTGCCAAACTGGAGCAAACTGAACAAGTCTGGTCAGAGAAGTATTGCATTATTAACAATAGGATAGCGGAGATTGAGAGCCGAGTAGAACACATTGAAGCCAACACGATCAAAAAAAAGGTTAATACCAGTAAACAAGGCAATCGCAGATCTTAAGCAGAGTTAAAATTTTGTTCAGAGTAATTCTGCTGAATTGCATGAACTCAACACAAAGATGTTGTCATTGCAGCAACAGATCGATGAAACTGAAAAAAAAAGAGATCGCCGCTGATGCTGTTTTGTTTGGAGTTCCTAGTTTTCCCGAAGAGAATATAACACTGGTCTTTCACACTCTTTGTCTATCAGCAAACTGCAAACCACCAACACTGAAAAATATTTTTCGTTTTCGCTCTCGAACCACAAAGAGCCCAAATGTACCGTCACCACCTATTATACTATAATTCAACAATGCTCATGAGAGAAACTCTTTGCTTAGGTCTATTTCTATACTAAAGGTCTATTTATATACAAAATCGTCAACTTTCACTGCGTAACCTGGGTATTGACTCCGACAACGCATGTTTTTTGAATGAAAGTTTAACCGCAAACACTCGCACTCTGATACACCATGCCATCAAATTGAGGAACGAACATCAACTGTACAGTGTGTATACTATGCATGGATCTGTTTTCATCAAACCAACTGCTAATGGAAGAAGCCTTGCTGCAAACAGCGTTGAAAATTTAAAAGCCGCCGTATCGTCAGATTAGATTTGCCGTAAGCAATGATACACTGTAAAAAAATTTTTAAAGTATTTATTTTCTTCAAATTTTTATGCATGCCTTTTTTAAATAATTATTTTTATACTCTATTTATTATTAATCTTGCTTTTTCCCTTAGCTTTCTGTAACGACGTTTTGCCAAATATTATTCTTAGAGCATAAAAAAATAGCAATGCTTGTCTGTTTAACTTCTTATGCTTCTTATTCTCTCTCAAGGTACTGCTACTTTGGTAGCTATGTATATTATTTGCGAGTGCAGCTAATGATACCAGGGGGTTCACTGGCAGTCACATGAATACGAGTTTATACAATATGATACGAGTTTAACGAGCTCAAAACAATGGACTAAGTGTATGCCATTTAAATGCGCAGAGTTTGACTAAAAAACTAGGGGAACTCAGATACTTGTTTACGGATTCTAAGATCGATATTGTTTCTGTGTCTGAAACATGGTTTCATCCAAACATATGTTACGAAGTCTATCGTCTGCAGGGCTATAAGCTTTTTCGAGCCGATCGTATGTCTCGGACTGGTGGTGGTTCTGCTTTGTATGTGCGCGATGGATTAAGTAGCAGGTTTGTTTGTAAATCGGACGACAGCAGTCCCATAGAATATTTATTTGTTAATATCAAATGTGACACCGAAAACGTCTTGGTTGGATCTGTCTACCGGCCGTACAATTATATTAGTGATATATACATACATCATGTGTGGTGATTTTAACTGTAATTTATTGGACACTCATTTATCTCAAAATTTTCTCACTTACTGCGAGATTTCAACAATATAGACTGGAATTCACTTTACCTTATGCCGAACATTAATGAGCAGATAAGTTTCTTTGGACGTAACCTCAGTTCTTTGTTTGACATGCATGTACCCATTTAAACCTGCCTTGTAAAACATACGTCTCCCCCTTGGTTGAATGGTGACATTTGCGCTTTCATGTCACGGAGAGATGCTGCCTACAGTCAGTGGAAACGATATGGGGTCGAATACTTTCACCGAGCTTACCGCAGTTTGCGAAATCAAGTCGTTGCAATGATAAGATCAGCAAAAATGCGTTACTATGAACAAAAACTCGGTACCTCAGTTTCTAGTAAGAACGTATGGAGAAGACTGAGAGAAATTGGTATTGGAAAACAATCTAAGCCTCTTCCTAGTGACATAGACTGTGATGCTCTCAATAAGAAATTCACCTCCAAGCCTCATTCCTCAAACGAGGAAATTCCAAGCAGTTTCTTGAACGAAATTGAAACAGGTACTGTTCAAAACAATTTCAGTTTTGTAAGGCTTCAGGAAGAGGACGTTGTTGAGGCAATATTATCAATTAGATCGAGTGCCATTGGTATCGATCTAATAAACCCTAAATTTATTAAGCTCCTTCTCCCATACTTACTAAGTTTTATAACGCACATTTTCAATACCATTTTAACAACCTCTGAATTTCCTTTGGTGTGGAAGAAAGCAAAAATTATCCCCATTCCTAAGAAAACTAGTAGCTTAGAGACAGAGTTCCGACCAATAGCTATTCTTCCCTTCCTTTCAAAAGTCTTCGAGAAAGCAGTCTATAAGCAGGTACAAAATTATCTGTTTTCCAACAATCTGTTGAGTTCCTGCCAGTCTGGTTTCCGCCAGTCTGGTTTCCGCCAGTCTGGTTTCCGCCAGAAACGGAGCTGCACATCAGCCCTACTTCTAGTTTCAGATGAAATAAGAACTGCAATGGATGGCGACCAAATATCAATTCTAACACTATTAGATTTCTCAAAGGCCTTCGACACTGTCAACCATTCAATATTGTGCAAAAAGCTGCTAAATTTATATGGTTTCTTCATCGAGTCATGTAAGTTAATGTTTTCTTATCTCAGTGGGAGACAACAATGTGTTATAGCAAATGATTGCTCGTCCAGTTTTATGAAATTTGTAACCGGTGTTCCACAGGGACCAATTCTTTTCTCCCTATATATAAACGAACTCCCACTTGTTATAAAAAAACTGCAAAATCCATCTTTACGCCGATGATGTGCAGCTGCTGATCAGTCGACCTTTGTCGGCGAAAAATGAGGCAGTTGCCTTAATGAATGAAGATTTGCTACTCATCTCACGTTGGTCTCAGGGAAATGCCTTAATCCTAAATCCAGTTAAGTCAAAAGCTATACCCATCTCTCGTAAAGTCCTCGATGAATCAACTTTAAGTTCATTGCAGCTTGAGGACACACCCATTGATTTCGTAAGCTCTGCTACAAATCTGGGCATGGTTTTCAATCGCACCTTGACATGGACCATCTGAATAGCGCGATAGGGAAGGTTTATGGATGCCTCCGTACACTACATGTTACAAAAAGTATCATTCCTAACAAAACTTAACTTCTACTTGCGAAAACTCTGTAACTTCCCGTATTACTTTATGGGTGTGAAGTCTTCGGTGACTTAGACTACGCGACTACCCGTAAACTTAATGTTGTTTATAACAATATTGCCAGATATGTATATAACCTACGCCGATATGATCATGTTTCTTCATTTTCGAAACAAATTTGTGGCTGCAGCCTTGATAGACTATTGCAATTCGATCACTAAGCATCTAATAATCCAATCCGAACAACCGGATTATCTACATAGTAGGCTGAGTTTCCTTCATTATACAAGGTCTCGCGCTCTTATACCACCTCGTTTTAAATATCTCACAACTCAGCGTTAATTCTTTATTCATGCTATACGCCTTTGGAACTCCATGCCAATCGCAATGAGGGGGATTAGAAGCATCAGAAGGTTTAGATGTTTGCTTTTTACGTATTTGGCAAATAGTTGAACGTAAGGTTACAGTAATTGTATTGTAAATTTTTCTTTTTATTTCTTAATTTTAATTTTCATAAATTATCACTTTTATTATTATTAATTTTTTTTTCTTCTTTTTATTATCTTTTTAATACTAAATCCATTGTAATAATAATGTAAATTCATTTTTAAGGCTTGCAATATTTTATTAGACTTATGCTCTACTTTGTAAGCGATTTAAAGTAAATAAAATACAAATACAAAGTCCACTTGATCCACAGTATCAGAACAAAAAATGCTCAAATATAAATTCAAATTCACAACGTCCACTGAATCCACTGTATCAGAACAAAAATTGTTCAAATATAAATTCAAACTCTCAAAATCTACAGAATCCACTGTATCGTAACAAAACTAGTTCAAATATAAATTTAAACTCACAAAATCCCCTGAATCCAGTGTATCGTAACAAACCCCTAGTTCAAATATAAATTGAACTCCACTGAATCCACTAAGTCAAATAAAAGCTAGCTCTCATACAAACACAACCGAAGAAAGCTCAACTCCAAAACCATATTCAGATTCAAACCCATTCAGAATTAAAGACAGCAAGCTGCCAAAGTTGCCAAAAAAGCGAGACAATGCATCTCAAATACCAAAATGCATTGCTCATATAGGCTGTCTAAGTTTCAAAAGTGAAACTAAAATACTTTCTAAAGACACTATCACTAATCATAGCATCTGCTGCTAGTTCTTCTTGGCCTTCATACCATTCGGACGTATTTTTTTACCTTTGCGCTATTTTCCCGTCTTTTAAAACTCCCAAATTTCAACATCAATTTCGCTGCCAATAACTTTATTCTGTTTATTCTCAATCATAACAAAATGTCTCATCAGTGCGCGAATCCAAACTGTGTCAACAACGAAAATCTTGCTGAGTGGGTTGTATGTAGTGGTCTGTGCGGTAAGCGTTTCCATACGACTTGTGTTGGCATAAGTAAAAGAACATTTGTTTTCTTTAAAGACTGCAATAATTTTGCTTTTAACTGCGACGAATGCAAAAATATTTCACTCTCGCATATAATGCTTGCGATTAAATGCTTGAGTGACTCAATTTCAACGACTGCAGAAAAAAACAAACTTTACCACAAGCAGTGTATGACACAGTTTGAAAAATTCGATGAGCTCATCAAAGCATTCGATGAACTAAGTAACAATTGTCAACAAACCGCGACCTACCTCAAAAACCGAATGAAGTGTCTTGAAAATCAAATTAATTCGTTGAATAATGTAAAATCGCCAGATATTGGATATGATTTAATAAACGAAATAAAAAAAATAGTGGAAAAAAACTTTAAAACCAATATGTCCGTTTTCAATTCTTCCTTGAGTTCGATACGTTCCACCATCGACAGCAAGTCTCAAACCTTATCTACAACACCTACTCCCCCACCGGTAATCAACGAAAATATTCTCCTTGATATTGCGTCCCAATTGGAAGACCTTAAGGAGCATATAAAGGAAACCCAGACGGTCATCAAGTGAACTTTCGAAAACCTGAACATTGCCACCTCCAAAGACCCCGAACCAATCCCAAGGCCTCAATACAACACATCTATTTTAGAGGAAATTTTGGACGCCTGCGATGACGCTGCAGATACCCCAGATGTTCCTCCGCCTCCTCAAGATCTTGTTTCCTCTTCCTCCCTTGAACCTACTATTAATCGTTTTGGCACCATATGGAAGCAATCGGAGTGGAACAGCAGAATAAATAAAATCAAGGAATATAACAACCCAACGGATCTAACCAACCCCTTCATTATCAAGAACGTTCCGTCCCATGCCAACTCGAAGTGGATCCGCAATTATTTTAAAAATCATTATGGTATTAATTTATTGAATGTTGTTTGTAAATCTAAGAACCGTAGTAAATCCCAATCCTTTGTAATAAATATCCCAACCAAATACGAATGGCTATTCCTTCACCCTTCTGGTATAGAATTAAGAATATCTAATATGCCAATTAAACCCCTTAATCCGAAAATATCACCAAATCCTAATCATGCTCCTAAACCTAAAAAAGTTCTAGTCCCAATAGGACTTTAAAACAAAAATCTTAACAAATTTCTCCGGACCAAAGACAAACTTGCTCGTAAAACCTCCAGCAGCTTTTTAGTCGATTCCAAACAGTCCCTATCCTAATCCGAAAAATTACCATGGCCCATCTATTTCTCAGCAAAGAGTTCCTCTTAGTAGAATCAACGAACAACAATCCGCACTCCCACAGAAACATCCTCAACAACGCGAATCCTTCAATATTAACCCGGATCCACAGACCCCTCCATTAAATTTTTCCTTCTATCCCTAGTTTCGACCTCACCTCAGGCGCCAAATATCCTATCTTTATTAGTTCACATATTTTAAACCCAAGCCCATCCCGCTCTCCGCTCGATTCCCCACCAACATTCGATCCTCTATTACCACCTACTGTTAAACTCACGCAACAGTCAATTACTGAGTCTACCGAGTCCCGTTATGCTCTCTCAAAACTTAGAGATAGTAAGGTGTTTGACAACATTCGTCTGTTCCTGGCATATCTTCACGACAAACCAGACGATATGTGTGTAGACGGTAAAATGAAAAGCTACGTATTAGCGTCTATTCAAAAGGAAGGACTTCCTTCTGATCCTCAACACCTAAGGCAGCTCTACAATAAATACCACGAGCTCTTGAATATCTCTTCGTTGCAAGTCTCCAAAGATCTCTTAGCTTTCTCTCGGTACGTTCAGTCCAAAAGAATCTCTTACCTGCAAAGAATCCGATCCGAAACAGAAAAGTTCTATCGCTCCTAACACTGAATGCAGTTATCCCCCTTCTAATCTCCACCCTCTGTCTTTTTATTACCAAAACGTAAGAGGTCTTCGTTCTAAAACTCACTCAGTTTACTTGCAGTCTCACAATCTTCCCTTTGACATATTTGCTCTTACTGAAACAAACCTTTCCCAGGACATCAAAAGTCAAGAGCTGTTTCCTTCGTTTTTCAATGTCTTTCGTGATGATGAACAACCCCATAGCGAAACCCCAAATAGAGGCGTTCTAATCGCTGTCCATAATAAATACGAATCTTCCTTCGTTTCATCCTCCTCTTCCAAACTACTAGACTACATCTCTATCAAACTAACATTCTCTAATCAGTCCACCTTCCTGATGTGTTTCTACATCCTGGCGCAATCAAGTGGATGAAGACCTCAACCGACTTGGAGTGCGAAACTGGAGAGAGCTCGCCCGAAATCAAAGTCGTTATAGAAGGATGTTGGTTGAGGCCCAGGTTCACCCCGAACTGTAATGCCCACCTAAGTAAGTAAGTAAGAACTCCCACGTCGACATTGGGTACAATATTTTCAAACATTGAAATAAAACCAGGAGTAAAAATCAAAAATTTACTTCACGTAGTCCCTGCCAACTTTCGTATAACACAAGACGGAATTTTGGGCAATTACAAATCTGATGTTGGGGGTCCACAAGTTCTGCAATCGACCCCCTTAAGATAAGTACCTGCTTAAAACTTTTAAGTTCGTTACTTTTCTCACTCAACAAATTTCTTTTCGTACCTAAGTACTGCTTCGTCGAATAGGTCGTTGATGTTATTACATTTTTATTGAGATATATTCGGTTTTCCAATCCTAACCATTTTTATCTGGAAATAACTGCAGGTAAGTTTAAAAAATATTTACTCTATGTCAGAATTTTTGAATGGTGACATATGCTACTATTTTCGGAATATGTACCTACTATCTTAAGACCCGTTAGGAAGTACATGCATATACGTTTTTGCATTATTCAGTTATAATTTGTCGATAATATCCATAAGACTTAATGTGCTGCAGGTCCTTCAAAGGCGGTACAAATAAGCGGAGTCGAATGAGAGCATTTGATATTGTTCTACATTTTTGAAGAAGCCCAAAAGAAAGCAAGAAACCCACATGCAGTTTGTCCAAATATAAAAAGATTTCTTATTCGAAGTTTAATTCTGGCTTAACGAACAAACAAAAGATTATACTGATAGCCCAGGAGGTTGACTCGATAATAGTCAGTTTTTTTTTCTTTTAAGTTATGTCAATATCTATTGAATTGTCCCTCCTACCTAAATGGAGGGAGATGGACCCTCCCTCCAGTACGATTTATTTCTTAGAATATGACCAAGAATCATATGGCAGAGTATGTAAAAAGAACAAAATCATCACTTCACTAGAACAATACAGCACTGTTCTTAAGAATCATGGAACAGTCATTTTCGGAAAGGACTGGGCTGTCGTGAACTATTAGAAGACGCTTAAAAGCTCATTAAGTCATAGCATCAACATATTTAAGACATGGGTAGTTATCTACGAAAAACAAGACCAAAAAATTACTAAATCTGCGAAGAAAACCTTCAGCGGCCTTCGCACTATGGTTAAGCCATTTTAAAAAGAAGCTTTCAACTATTTATGAAAACTGCTTTTTTAACGAAGCTACATCATAAACAAAGTGTCCCCTAAAATGCTGGCTGATGTCAAGAAACTAATGAAGTTCTTTACTGTTCCAAAAGATGCCCAGGACTTTTATAACAAAGTACTGTCAGAAAATGCCGAAGAATGTATGTACTGAAGAGAGGGAGGATTTAAGAAGAAAATCTGAAGAATTTAATGACCGATGTTTACTAACAGTCACTTAGTAAATATCTTTGGCATGTTCAACAGTCAACTTGCAGCTGCAGGGTGATGATCTGAACTTGATAAAAAAAAAATTAATTATAGGTATGTATCTTTACTCACCCGCGGGATCCCGTGGGATCCCGAAACGTGTATCTTTACTTTTTTTTTGACGTAAAAGTGGCAGAGCTTTTGCTTTTTTGTCACTTCCCCTCCAGTAAGAATTTACCCGAACAATTTGCTCGTGCACTTTCTTGCTTGTCAAATCGGCTGTTTGTGAAATTAGCTGATCGAAACATTTCGATTGAATTCAAATTTATATTTGAAATTAAATGAAAAATGGAAAGCATAATCTCTCTTTGTTGGTTTGAAAATTCAAAATAATGTTAAGTATGCAATGTTGCATTGCTATGAGCTCAATCTAAGACATTTCTGAAACAAAATTGTTTGTATGTTTTTTAGTATCTCTGCTGAGAGTGCATGATAAATGTCATTCAGCAAGAAACATCCCAAAGGCGTATCTTTACTTTTCATTTTCGGATGGAGATTACAAAAAAAAAACATTAAAAATCTCGAGCCCGAACTTTTTCCCGGGCTTTTTCCCAAACTTTACACGGAAAGTAAAGAAACAGCGTTTGTGGGAAAATTTATTCCTTATAAACAAAATTTAAGCGATAAAGAATACTTACAGTTTTCACATCTGTCAAAATCATCAGAAATCTTTCAAGACGACAAAGTATGACACCCATGGAAGAAGCCAATGTGACTATGCAAAAAGAGTCGATCACCCAACCCAGTAAACTGACGAAGAGCTTAAGCAAAAGTTCAAAGAAGTCTATCAGAGGTTATGGTTGCAGCGCAGCATTGAAGTTCGATATACTGCATTGAAGAAACATTGCTGAAAAAAATTCTGATTGCTTTTCCATCATCAAATTTGGTTGAAAAATGCGCCAGTGTAGTTGCAAACATTTTGACAAAAAAGAAACCATTTTTTTTTTCAATTCAGAGCACAGTTTTAAGTAACTTTCAATAATAATAAAGCTTACTTACCTAACCAACTGGAAAATTTAAAGTTGGTTAGTTTTATAATATATCAAAAGGAAAAACTAATCCCTCACACAAAATTTTATTGAAATCGTTGGAACTACTTTAAAGAAAAATAAGTGTTATCATATTAGTAAGGAGGTACCCCTTATTTAAAAATCTAGAAACGCAATTCTAACACAACTGCAAATTAAATTTTGAAGAAAATCCGTCAAGTGGTTCAGGCTGTGCATCCATATACGGAGAGACAGATAGATAGACTTACAGAATTGCAGTCCCCACTTTTTTGGTATTCTTTATCATATTAATGTCACGTTTTATTGCTATCCCAAAATTTTCTTTCTGCACGAATGCAAAACTTACCTTATAACAGGTACATAAAAGAGCAAGTAAAAAAGTTGAGACATGATTTTCAATGAAATTGGACTATGGGGGCCTAGGGTTTCAATTCGTTTTGGAAAAGGGGTCACTTGCTCAAAATAGGTGTGGAACCCCTGATCTAGATGATATAAATATATATGGAAAGAATATGGACGATCACAACAAAAAATTAAGTGAAGTTTTTCAAGCTTTAGATAAACGCAATCTTAAAACACTGTTAGAAAAGTGTTAGTTTTAAGAAAAAGAAGTCATGTATTTAAAATACGCTATATCAGACACAAGAGTTAAACCTGACCCGGAAAAAATATCGGCAATCCAAAATATAGAGATTCCAAGAAACCAAAAAGACATTAAATCGTTTTTAAAAGTTTAAAATTTTTTTTTTCGAAAATATCAAACCCACTAAACAAAATACTGCGCAAAGAAGTAGTCTTCAAATGCGATGCATTTTGCGATGAATCTTTTAACAATTGAACCAACTATTCTACAATATCCTAGCTTCGAAAAAACGTTCTACATAACAACTGATGACAGCAATGAGGCAATAGGTGCGGTAATGTCACAAAAAGATAATAATGAAAATGAGTTACCTATAGTTGTTTGGGCAGTAACACATTTCCGACCACACGTGTACGGAAGACACATTGAAATTATAACTGACCACAAGCCACTTGTTTGAATGTTTAACCTATAAGAACTTTCTTCAAGAATAATGCGCTGGCGTATTAAACTTGAAGAGTACAATTTCACGGTTTCACATAAAGTAGGTCATCTCACAACAAAGATGAAGTCAAAGTAACGAAACCCATTGTTCGATGAAGACTACAGACAGGCAAATGAATCCAAACAAAAAGCACGACAAATGCTGATGCAAAAACGAAAAAGAGCTTCTTACGATCAGTATAACAAGATTTACAAGGAGAAAAGAAGGGAAGAACATCGAATTCTCAAAAAGAAAAAAAAGCAGCATGAGAAGCGCTCGTTTGAAGAAATTGAGAGGTGCCACGACAGGAACGAGATTCGGAAGTTTTACCAAAAGGTAAAAAGATCCTGCCAGGGTGGCAAACCCCGAACTCAAGCCTGTAAAGACCAGCAGGAAAACATAGTTGTAGAGTCACAGTCGCTACTGAGGATCTGGAAACATAATTTCGGTAGACTGCTTGACGGCGATGAAGAAACAAATTCGGCTGTCAGGCAGATTGCCCCATTCACCTTGGACGCAGATCAAGAATGCCGTCCTCTCGACCTAGAAGAAGTTAAGAAGGGAAGAACAGAGCTTGCCATATGCAAAGTTAAATCCAATAGGACTGCAGGTACAGATGGCCTTGATGCCGAACTTTTCAAGGCAGCTGGAGATCAGTTGAAAGGAACATGCATTAGCTGATCTGCATGATATGGTCGGAAGAAAGCATGCCCGATGAATGGAACCTCAGTATCGTATGCCCAATCCTAAAGAAGGGAGTCGCTCACAATTGCATCAATTGAAGAGGGATAAGCCTCCGTAATGTCGTTTATAAAATCTTGTCTGCTGTAATATCAGTTGGCAACCCTAGTGTATACAACAAGTGTCTTTTATCGCTCTATATATTTTTCCTTTTTCCAATATAATTAGTTATCTATATAATTTGATCATATCGAGTCTTAAAAACATTGAATAGTGATTCGTTAACAAACAAGTGTCGATTCCTTGTAAATATTTGATCAATTAGTGGTGTTACTTACTTACTTAGGTGGGCATTACAGTTCGGGGTGAACGTGGCCCTCAACCGACATCCTTCTATAACGACTTCGATTTCGAGCGAGCTCTCTCCAGTTTTGCCCTCCAAGTCGGTTGAGGTCTTAATCCACTTGATTGCGCCACCTAAGACAAGGTCTTTCTCTTCCGCGATTTCCCTGCAATGTGTTTTCGATCACCCGACGAGCCGGAGCGTTTGGGTATATCCACTCTATATGGCCCAACCATCGTAGCCTCGCGATGCGTACTCTTCTGGCTATGCCCATGTCGCGGTACAGCTCATACAGCTCGTTGTTGTATTTTCTTCTCCACATATTGTCTTCGCATACCGGACCAAAGATCGTTCGGAGAATTTTTCTTTCGAAACGACCAAGAGTTTCCTCATCCGCTTTTGATAAGGTCCATGATTCCGCGCCGTTGGGATGATTAAGGTCTTATATAAGGTTACCTTGGTTTTTCTGGAGAGGGTTTTGTTTCTCAATTGCCTTCTTAACCCAAAGAAGCAACGGTTGGCAAGAGTTATTCTCCGTTTGATCTCCGCACTGATGTTGTTGTCCGTGTCTACAGCGGATCCTAGGTAGACGAAGTCCTGTACTACCTCGAAGTTATGTCTGTCTATTGTGACGTTTTGTCCAATTCGTTGATGTTCTGTGTCCTTGTTTGATGACAATATATACTTCGTTTTGCCCTCATTAGCCATCAAACCCATTTTTGCCGCTTCTGTTTCGATACTCGCAAAAGCACCTATGACATCACGCTTTTTTCTTCCCATTACGTCAATATCGTCTGCATAGGCGAGTAATTGTACAGACTTTTGAAAGATTGTTCCTCTGGTGTTGACGTTTGAGTTTCTTACAATCTGTTCAAGTATGATGTTGAAGAAATCGCATGACAGTTTGTCGCCTTGTCTAAAACCTTTTTCGACATCAAAGGTCTCGGTGAGTTCTTTACCGATCTTGACGGAGCAGCGTGAGTTCTCCAAAGTCATCCTGCATAGTCGTACGAGTTTTGCAAGGATGCCGAAACTAGAAAGGGCTCTGTATAGCTCGTCTCTGTAAATGCTGTCACACGCGGCCTTGAAATTGATAAGGAGATGGTGAATATCGATATTATGTTCTCGAGTTTTTCCAAGATCTGCCGTAATGTGAAAATTTGGTCTACTGTGGACTTCTCTGGTCTAAAACCACATTGATAAGGACCTATCAAGTTGTTGACGTGGGGTTTCAGACGATCACAAATTACAGCAGACAAGATCTTATAAGCGACGTTAAGGAGGCTTATCCCTCTATAATTGGTGCAATTGTGAGGGTCTCCTTTCTTTAGGATTGGGCATACGATACTGAGGTTCCATTCATCGGGCATGCTTTCTTCCGACCATATCATGAAGATCAGCTGGTGCATGCTCCTTTCCAACTGATCTCCAGCTGCCTTGAAAGGTTCGGCATCAAGGCCATCTGCACCTGCAGTCTTATTTGATTTAAGTTTGCATATAGCAAACTTAACTTCTTCTTGGTCGGGAGGATGGCATTCTTGATCATCGTCCAAGCTGAATGGGGCAATCTGCCTGACAGCGGAATTTGTGTCCTTATCGCCATTAAGCAGTCTGCAGAAATGATCTTTCCAGATCCTCAGTAGCGACTGTGACTCTTCAACTATGTTTCCCTGCTGGTCTTTACAGGCTTGAGTTCGGGGTTTGCCACCTTGGCAGGATCTTTTTACCTTTTGGTAAAACTTCCGAATCTCATTCCTGTCATGGCACCTCTCTATTTCCTCAAACGAGCGCTTCTCATGCTGCTTCTTTTTCTTTTTGAGAGGTCGCTGTTCTTCCCTTCTTCTCTCCTTGTAAATCTCGTTATACTGATCGTAAGCAGCCCTCGTTCGTGTTTGCATAAGCATTTGTCGTGATCTTTGCTTGGCTGCATTTGCCTGCCTGTATTCTTCATCGAACCATGGGTTTCGTTTTGGTGGCCGAGTGAAACCCAGAACCTCAGAAGCAGCGGATCTGATGACTTCTTGGCATTGCTGCCACTGGTCTTCAATGTTTAATGCTGGCGGCATGGGATTCAAGGATAATTGAAGGGACACTCGATTGGAAAAGGCATTGGCAATCTCTTGCAATCGTAGCTTTCCGACGTCATATCTCTTCACAGCTTTAGTTCGTGCTGGTCGTGAACAAGATATCCTCATTCGTACTGAATAAATCAAAAACAAATGCACAATTAAAATCTTTACAAACTTTATTAATCACTTAGATATGTGATTGGTTTGAGTGTCGACAGTAGAATGAAAGAATAAATCGAAACAAAATGGTAAGATTCGATGAGCTGCGATGTGGGAACGTGCGAATCGTGGGAACTGGCCATTCAGCAAGCGAGTAGACAGTCCACGCAAGACTCGTATTTCGTCCAGTGAACGTCCGGACTTGAGCGTTCACATCACAGCTCTCGTTACAAATAAAAAATTTATGAAGATATGATGAAACCCAAATGGTTGCGTACTACGCAGTTTTGAGTTCCAACATACACCCCTCCTTGAAGGTTCCTAACCTTCAATTTAAATAGTTGCTTGAAAGCGAGAACCTCTTCTCCGAATTGGAATTTGTAGTGCGGCTTGATGTTTTCGATATCGGCAAAAAATTACTATCATTCCAATGGTGATCGCCAGCAACAAGTAGCTCAAGCCATAGTGATGAAAATCATGTATGTTGGCGGGTGGTAGTTCATCAGAAGTCATTGCTCTCTTAAGGTCTTCTATTTCCTGTGAAAGATTTTTAACATCTGTTTCATTATTATTTCTTACCGTCAAGGGGGAAAAATGGTCGTCTGTCAAGTTGCGATTTCTGATCCAATTATTGCTTAGCCTTGCACTTGGAACAAATGAGTTTGTTATAATAGTCTTTAAATTTAAATGACCATTAATTATCATTGTATCAATTTTAAGGGAGCATATGTTGTTAAAGCCAATCATTCCAGTGCCTGATAGAGAAATGCTTCTTGTTTGGCCATTGCAAATCAGAAGGCCTGTTACATTGTTCATCACCGAAAATATCCAAGAGTCTGTTTGCCTCAGCGCATACCAATGATCTTGTGGAGGCACTTCCTTTAGATCACATATTTCCAAAGCGTTGTCCTCGTGGTTTAATAGAGCCATTTCGCACACTTTAAAATCTTTGGAGTGAACTCTAGTAGGCACAATCTGTCTGCAAAGATGATTTCTCGTTCCTATTAGTTTACAAGAATTGAATTCAATATAGGAGAGTCCAAAATACTTATCTCTTGCTAATGTAACCGCAAGGTATGGAGATGTTACATCGACGAGTAGGCTCATGAGGTTAAAAACTTGGAATTCTTGATCTTCGGCTAACGGGATTAAGACTTCAAACACGATTGTTTCATGTAGTGTCCGTCCTTTGACTGTTATTAGTTTTAACATTTCCAAGGCCGAAACACTGGGCAGCCTCAGCGATGAAGGTAGATTTCCTTGAATCAGTTGCAGTTGACTACTTACTTGCATTGGTGTTATTATCTGCGGGTTGATCTTCGCATGATTTAAGTCCAGGATAACATCTAGCAGGACATCTTGAGTGCGTTCGTAATTATTAAGCATCATACTTAAATACGTAGTGAGCGCAAGAAAATGTTGATTATTCACAATTTCGTTTTGTTGTTTTCCAATTGTATTGAAAGTTTTTGTTAAATATGTATTTAATGTGTTAAAGTCATTTTGAACTTCCAATGAGTTGCGCCTCAGTATATTTGCCGTAGAGTCTGCAATGGAGCTCTGTTTTCGGATGAGAGAATATAAGTGTTGATCCTGTTTATTTGCCAATTCAATTTGATTTTGAATATGTTGAGCATCTTCCTGATCTAGCACACCAAACAAACTATGCGCTACGCTTCCAACAAAATCAAATGGAGATCTACGATGTCGCATTGAACTCTGGGTTGTAGTATTGAACCCGTTTATAAGATCGTTCTTTTGGTCAATGTTTATTATTCTTTTTCGAAGAATGTCGATTGTCGAATTGCAGTGATAAATTCTCTCCGATTTATCCGCCATACAAGCCTTTTCTAATTCCCTTAAATACCCTTTCGTTTCGCTCAATTCAAGCCAGTAATTGGTCAGATTGTAGTAAACGTAAAGACTCCAAAAATTGTCGGCTACTCGCAGTGTTCCCATATCTTCAAAATAGATTCCAATGGCCTTATCTAGGTTGCTTATTACCACTTGGCTGTCTATGTTTGTCGAACTGATTGGTGCTACAAAAAATGCAAGGAGACAAGATATTAACACAAGTCCCTTTGTTATTTTTCCACCTTGGGATTTCCTGGATATTGCAGGTTTGGTTGAGTCTGCTTCAACTGTCAATAGAGGAATTTCTTCTTTCTCAATTGGATGATCTGTCTTGACAGTTTCAGGATATTTTTTCGCTTCTTCTACCGGCAAAGGGCACAAATTATGAATGGCTCGCTGTAGCACACCTCCTTGGGTTTTGATATTAGCAACACGAACAAGCCCGTCACTTCCCTCAATCACATCAACTACACGTCCCAATTTCCATTTCATTGGAGGCATGTTTGCTTCTTTCAACAAAACAAGCGTATTAGGCTTGATGTTTTGGGATTCTGTTTTCCATTTTGCACGTTGTTGTAAGAGATGCAAATATTCTCTAGACCATCTCTTCCAAAATGACTGTTGAACGTGTTGGATCTGTCTGTACTTATTGAGGGAGCTGATACCTTTGTCAGTTACATCGGGTTCAGCTATTGCCAGAAGTGGCGCTCCTATTAAAAAGTGTCCAGGTGTGAGAGCTTCTAAATCGTTGGGATCCGAAGTAAATGGAGTTAACGGTCTCGAGTTGAGTATAGCTTCAACTTGAATTGTTATTGTGGTCAACTCTTCATATGTTAACGTTGCTTCTCCGAGATGGCGAACTAACAGGTTCTTGGCTGATTTCACAGCTGACTCCCAGAGTCCACCAAAGTGTGGGGAGCGGGGAGGAATGAAATTAAAATTTATTCCACTCTGGCTACACGAAGATTGTATGGCAGCTTCCATTTTTTTTGAGTGCATGACGTCTTTGAGTTCTTTAAGTTGGTTACTTGCACCGACGAAATTAGTCGCGTTGTCGCAGAAAATAGAGTGACATAATCCTCGTCTACCAATAAACCTTTTAAGAGAATTTATAAACGATTCTGTGGAGAGGTCTCCTACCACCTCAATATGAATCGCTTTAGTAGAAAAACACACAAAAATTGCCAGATAAGATTTTGTGGGGATCTTACCTCTGACTTTGTAATGAGATTTAATGGGTCCAGCGAAGTCTACTCCAGTGTAATAAAATGGACGGGATGGTGTTACTCGTTCAAATGGCAGGTTGCCCATCAATTGGTTAATAGAGCTGGGCTTAGATTTTGCACAAAAAAGGCAACTTCTGATCACTGATTTTGCTTCTCTACCGACGCTCAGTATCCAGTATTGTTGTCGTGAAATTGCAATTAGTGCTCTATGAGAGACATGAAGATTTGTTTTATGTAAATGTTCCAAGAGAAGCCTTGTAACCACGTAATTTTTGGGAAGCAGAATTTGATGTTTTGCATCCGGTAGAAGAATTGAATTGACTAATCTGCCTCCAACTCGAATCAAATTAAGTTTATTATCGAAATACGGTGTCAATGTTGCTAAATTTGATTTTGTACTCACACCAACATGATGTTTCAAGGCCTTATATTCATCTGGAAACGTTGTACGTTGAGTGTACACTAGTAGGAGGCGAGTTCCTTCACGCAGTTCATCAGCGGACAGCAAACCAGTTCTTCTAAGTAGATACGGTTGTCTCACGTTTCTTAAAAATCGAATGCTGTATGAAAAAATTCTCTGTAATCTACAAAATGAGTTTTTATGCTTTAAAGTATTCAAGATATCTTCATCATTATTTGCAGTTAGCAAGGCCGTCTTGATTTTCCTTAATTCCGGTATTACCTGTGGAATGGTGTACTTACTTTCTTCCCACAAGTATTCATCCAATTTGAGAAATGCTGGACCTTCTAACCATCGCAGAGAAATGGAAAGGTTGTCAAGCGTACAGCCTCTTGTTATTAAATCAGCTGGATTTAATTCTCCCTTAATATGTTTCCACTGTGAAATCTGCGTTTCAGCTTGGATTTTGGCTACCCTATTTGCAACGAAGGTGTCCCATACATAAGAAGGAGAATTTATCCAAGCTAGCACAGTTGTTGAGTCAGTATAATATGCAATCTTATGAACATATATGTTGAAAGTTTGAAGTACTCTCCTGACAAGTTCTACCAGGATCTCCGCTGCTTGAAGTTCAAGTCGAGCTATCGTTGTGGTTTTCATCGGAGCTATTCGAGATTTTGAACAGAGTAATTTGCTAAAAATATTACCTGATTCGTCAATGCATCTGACATATACACATGCTCCAAGTGCAGACATGCTGCTATCAGAAAAGCCATGTAATTCAGTTCTTTTTGGGTTTTGACACATAACAAATCTTGGTATCCTGATGCTTCTAAGGTCAAAAAATTGATTAATATAATCCTTCCACTTACTTGCGAGATCAAAAGGAAGCTCATCGTCCCACGAGAAGTTCGTTTTCCACAAATCTTGAACAAAAAGCTTTCCAAGCATTATTGCAGGACTCAGTAAACCTAAAGGATCAAATAAACGAGCGAGGTCAGATAACACGCTTCTGCGCGTCACAGTCGCTTCTGGCGTTTTAAATTTTTCAGAATTAAAACCAAATTCAAAACAGTCAATGGTTGGATTCCAAATTAATCCCAAGGTTTTAATAAC
This sequence comes from Melanostoma mellinum, assembly GCA_914767635.1. Classification (NCBI taxonomy): domain Eukaryota; kingdom Metazoa; phylum Arthropoda; class Insecta; order Diptera; family Syrphidae; genus Melanostoma; species Melanostoma mellinum. The sequence goes on from OU612059.1 coordinate 113,429,794, forward strand.
GTCAGACTGATGAAACCTTACCAATTTTTCTTTATGTGCATCAGGGATGTTCTTTAAAATGTTTTCATCATTAGAACAAAATTTTCTTAATTCAAATTTACCCTTTTCTAGAAGTAGTATAATCTCCTCAAGGAGTTCTCTAGCCTTTGACACTGATTTCAAATAAATGTAAAAAGAAATAGTTTTTATAAATAAATCTTTATTTAAATAAATATAACTAAATTTTTAGCTTTTGGCAACTTATGTTTTTTAAATGATGGTGCGACGCGTTTCGGAAACAAGTTCCATCGTCTGGCGCTTTCAACTATTTGATCTTTGGTGTCTGAGCTTTGTTTAAGATGTTGTTTTTGTTGTTTTTCTTTTTCTTCATTTCCTTTCTCCTTTTTTGTTTTTGTTTTTGTTATTTCTGTGTTATGTTCGTCTTCTTTTATCTTGTTATATGTTTTAGTGCTGTATCATATAATGCATTCGTTTTAAACGTTAGTTTATCGTTTAGTAGTTCGTCTTGTTCTTTTTTGTTTGATTTATATATTTCAAACTCTTCTAGCGCGTCTAAAAGCTTACCTTTGTTGCAAAAATGCAATGGCTTAAGGTTCTTGTCAAAATTTGTGTAGTTGTGTTGATTGTCCATAAGGTGTATTGCATAATTTGACTTTGTGTTTTGTTTGGGTATGTGTTCTAAAAATCTGTCGTGAAATGTTCTCCCTGTTTGTCCAATATAGTATTTATTGCAGTCGTCGCATTCTATTCTGTATACCCCGGAGCTTGCTTGCTTTTGTTTATGTCTTTCTTTTTTGGGATTTAAGATTTTCTGTATATTGTTGTTGGTTTTGAATGATATTATAATGTTATGTTTTTTTATTTCGTTGTGTATTATTTGTGGTAGTATGTTTGTATATTCTATTGATATATATTTTTTATCGTTTATGTTGTTATTATAATTGTTGTTGTTTTTGTTGCGTAGTTTCTTTTTCCTTTTGTAAATTAGTTTGTCAATCATTTCTCCATCATATCCGTTTTGTATTGCTATGAATTTGATTGTATTTAGTTCGTTCTGGTAATCTTGTTTATCCATTGGAATTGTTAATAGCCTATTGATAAATGCATTGTATGCTGCCATTTTTTGGGTGTGTGGGTGGTGTGATTCTTTGTGGATTGTGACGTCAGTTGTTGTAGGTTTTCGATATATTTTGTACTTGAGTGTTGTGTTTGTTTTTGTTATACTTATATCTAGGAAGTTAATCGAGTTGTCTTCTTCTATTTCTGATGTGAACTTTATTGTTTTATTTATGCTATTTATGTATTTCTTTAATATGTCTATTTGTCTTATTGAACCGTCGAATATTATAAATGTATCATCTACATATCTGGAATATGTTATTATTTTTTTGTGTTGTTTATTGTTTTCTGAAATAATGTATTTGTTTTCGAAGTCGTTGAGGAATATGTCTGCCATCAATCCGCTTAAAGGTGATCCCATTGCTAGGCCGTCTTCTTGTGTGTAGTATTTATCGTTGAATGTAAAGTAATTTTGTTTTTGTATAATTTGTAAAAGTGATATTAATTCGTCTATTTGCTTCTTGTTCAATTTTGCTGTTTTTTCTAGGTTTTCTTTTATGATTGTTATGGTTTGTTGAACGGGTATATTGGTGTACATGTTTGTGACGTCAAAAGACATCATTTTGTAACTTGGTATTATCGTTATATTTTTAAGTTTTTCTATTAGTTGTGTGGTGTTGTTGATGCTGTGGTTATTTTTTATTATTATGTTCTGTTTTATTAGTTTTTGTATTGTTTTGGCTATTTTGTAGCTTGGTGCTGTTTTATAATTTATTAACGGTCTGATTGGTGTTCCTTCTTTGTGAATTTTTGGTAGTCCTGTAAATTGTGGTGCTTTTGCATTCGGTTGTTTTTGTCTGAGTTTTTGAATATTTGTAAATAAATTATTGCATCTGTTTATGGCGTTGTTAATTTCTTTGACGTATTTTTTGGTTGGATCGTGTGAAAGTGTTGTGATGTTATTTTTGCTTATGAAATCTTCTGTTTCTTCTTTGTACTCTTGTTGGTTTATTATAACTATTGTATTACCTTTGTCTGATTTTGTTATTACTGTGTTGTGGTCCTGTAATTTCTGTTGTATGCTTTTGATGTTAATTATGTTTTCTTTATATTTTTGTTGGTTGTAGCTTTCGTGTTTGTCTTTTAGGATTTGTTTTAGTTTTTTGTTTATTATTATTCTTGTTTCGTTTTGAGCTTCGTTGGAAGGGATCGTTTTTATGGCTGCTTCTGCGTTAGTAACTTCATGAATTATGCTATTTTTGTTTATTTTTGGTATATTGAATTTTAGACCTTTGTTCAAAAGGTTTGTTTCTGCGTCAGTGAATGTTATGTTTGTGCAATTTTTAATTCTTGGATAGAATTTGTGAGTGTTAGTTTGTAATATAGTGCGTTTTTGTTTATTTGAAAGTTTTTTGAACTTGAGTTTTTGTTGCTTAGTGGCTTTTATTATCTTTGCAGATATTTGGTTGTCTATGGTTTCCATTATTGTATTGGTTGCGGCGTTGTGTATATTGTTAAGAACTTCAAGGTGGCTTTTGTATAATTCTTTGTTGAGCATCGCTTTTTTGCTGTACAGTTGCTTGATTTCTTCTTTTATCCATGTTTTTTGTGCTGTGGCTTGTGCTTTTGCTGCTGGTTCTGATGTGTTTTTGATGTTAATTTGTGCGTATTTTGGTGTTATGTTCATTTTTAGACACTTTTTGTTGAATTTTATGTTCATTGATGTTTTTATGATTTTCAGTTTGTTGTTCTTGTACTTGTAGACCATTTTTGATTGTTCATCTGTGAGTATCATAATTTTAATGTGTTTTGGTCTCCGAGTTGCTCGATTGATTTCAAATAAATGTAAAAAGAAATAGTTTTTATAAATAAATCTTTATTTAAATAGATATAACTAAATTTTTAGCTTTTGGCAACTTATGTTTTTTAAATGATGGTGCGACGCGTTTCGGAAACAAGTTCCATCGTCTGGCGCTTTCAACTATTTGATCTTTGGTGTCTGAGCTTTGTTTAAGATGTTGTTTTTGTTGTTTTTCTTTTTCTTCATTTCCTTTCTCCTTTTTTGTTTTTGTTTTTGTTATTTCTGTGTTATGTTCGTCTTCTTTTATCTTGTTATATGTTTTAGTGCTGTATCATATAATGCATTCGTTTTAAACGTTAGTTTATCGTTTAGTAGTTCGTCTTGTTCTTTTTTGTTTGATTTATATATTTCAAACTCTTCTAGCGCGTCTAAAAGCTTACCTTTGTTGCAAAAATGCAATGGCTTAAGGTTCTTGTCAAAATTTGTGTAGTTGTGTTGATTGTCCATAAGGTGTATTGCATAATTTGACTTTGTGTTTTGTTTGGGTATGTGTTCTAAAAATCTGTCGAGTTTGAAATATATAAATCAAACAAAAAAGAACAAGACGAACTACTAAACGATAAACTAACGTTTAAAACGAATGCATTATATGATACAGCACTAAAACATATAACAAGATAAAAGAAGACGAACATAACACAGAAATAACAAAAACAAAAACAAAAAAGGAGAAAGGAAATGAAGAAAAAGAAAAACAACAAAAACAACATCTTAAACAAAGCTCAGACACCAAAGATCAAATAGTTGAAAGCGCCAGACGATGGAACTTGTTTCCGAAACGCGTCGCACCATCATTTAAAAAACATAAGTTGCCAAAAGCTAAAAATTTAGTTATATTTATTTAAATAAAGATTTATTTATAAAAACTATTTCTTTTTACATTTATTTGAAATCAATCGAGCAACTCGGAGACCAAAACACATTAAAATTATGATACTCACAGATGAACAATCAAAAATGGTCTACAAGTACAAGAACAACAAACTGAAAATCATAAAAACATCAATGAACATAAAATTCAACAAAAAGTGTCTAAAAATGAACATAACACCAAAATACGCACAAATTAACATCAAAAACACATCAGAACCAGCAGCAAAAGCACAAGCCACAGCACAAAAAACATGGATAAAAGAAGAAATCAAGCAACTGTACAGCAAAAAAGCGATGCTCAACAAAGAATTATACAAAAGCCACCTTGAAGTTCTTAACAATATACACAACGCCGCAACCAATACAATAATGGAAACCATAGACAACCAAATATCTGCAAAGATAATAAAAGCCACTAAGCAACAAAAACTCAAGTTCAAAAAACTTTCAAATAAACAAAAACGCACTATATTACAAACTAACACTCACAAATTCTATCCAAGAATTAAAAATTGCACAAACATAACATTCACTGACGCAGAAACAAACCTTTTGAACAAAGGTCTAAAATTCAATATACCAAAAATAAACAAAAATAGCATAATTCATGAAGTTACTAACGCAGAAGCAGCCATAAAAACGATCCCTTCCAACGAAGCTCAAAACGAAACAAGAATAATAATAAACAAAAAACTAAAACAAATCCTAAAAGACAAACACGAAAGCTACAACCAACAAAAATATAAAGAAAACATAATTAACATCAAAAGCATACAACAGAAATTACAGGACCACAACACAGTAATAACAAAATCAGACAAAGGTAATACAATAGTTATAATAAACCAACAAGAGTACAAAGAAAAAACAGAAGATTTCATAAGCAAAAATAACATCACAACACTTTCACACGATCCAACCAAAAAATACGTCAAAGAAATTAACAACGCCATAAACAGATGCAATAATTTATTTACAAATATTCAAAAACTCAGACAAAAACAACCGAATGCAAAAGCACCACAATTTACAGGACTACCAAAAATTCACAAAGAAGGAACACCAATCAGACCGTTAATAAATTATAAAACAGCACCAAGCTACAAAATAGCCAAAACAATACAAAAACTAATAAAACAGAACATAATAATAAAAAATAACCACAGCATCAACAACACCACACAACTAATAGAAAAACTTAAAAATATAACGATAATACCAAGTTACAAAATGATCTCTTTTGACGTCACAAACATGTACACCAATATACCCGTTCAACAAACCATAACAATCATAAAAGAAAACCTAGAAAAAACAGCAAAATTGAACAAGAAGCAAATAGACGAATTAATATCACTTTTACAAATTATACAAAAACAAAATTACTTTACATTCAACGATAAATACTACACACAAGAAGACGGCCTAGCAATGGGATCACCTTTAAGCGGATTGATGGCAGACATATTCCTCAACGACTTCGAAAACAAATACATTATTTCAGAAAACAATAAACAACACAAAAAAATAATAACATATTCCAGATATGTAGATGATACATTTATAATATTCGACGGTTCAATAAGACAAATAGACATATTAAAGAAATACATAAATAGCATAAATAAAACAATAAAGTTCACATCAGAAATAGAAGAAGACAACTCGATTAACTTCCTAGATATAAGTATAACAAAAACAAACACAACACTCAAGTACAAAATATATCGAAAACCTACAACAACTGACGTCACAATCCACAAAGAATCACACCACCCACACACCCAAAAAATGGCAGCATACAATGCATTTATCAATAGGCTATTAACAATTCCAATGGATAAACAAGATTACCAGAACGAACTAAATACAATCAAATTCATAGCAATACAAAACGGATATGATGGAGAAATGATTGACAAACTAATTTACAAAAGGAAAAAGAAACTACGCAACAAAAACAACAACAATTATAATAACAACATAAACGATAAAAAATATATATCAATAGAATATACAAACATACTACCACAAATAATACACAACGAAATAAAAAAACATAACATTATAATATCATTCAAAACCAACAACAATATACAGAAAATCTTAAATCCCAAAAAAGAAAGACATAAACAAAAGCAAGCAAGCTCCGGGGTATACAGAATAGAATGCGACGACTGCAATAAATACTATATTGGACAAACAGGGAGAACATTTCACGACAGATTTTTAGAACACATACCCAAACAAAACACAAAGTCAAATTATGCAATACACCTTATGGACAATCAACACAACTACACAAATTTTGACAAGAACCTTAAGCCATTGCATTTTTGCAACAAAGGTAAGCTTTTAGACGCGCTAGAAGAGTTTGAAATATATAAATCAAACAAAAAAGAACAAGACGAACTACTAAACGATAAACTAACGTTTAAAACGAATGCATTATATGATACAGCACTAAAACATATAACAAGATAAAAGAAGACGAACATAACACAGAAATAACAAAAACAAAAACAAAAAAGGAGAAAGGAAATGAAGAAAAAGAAAAACAACAAAAACAACATCTTAAACAAAGCTCAGACACCAAAGATCAAATAGTTGAAAGCGCCAGACGATGGAACTTGTTTCCGAAACGCGTCGCACCATCATTTAAAAAACATAAGTTGCCAAAAGCTAAAAATTTAGTTATATTTATTTAAATAAAGATTTATTTATAAAAACTATTTCTTTTTACATTTATTTGAAATCAATCGAGCAACTCGGAGACCAAAACACATTAAAATTATTTGACACTGAGTCTGCTCTGCTGTTTGGGATGCGTTTACGTGAACATTTTCGTATTGTTTTGCAAGTTGAACCAGACATTTAGTTGCTAAGTATGGAGCGGAAGCCGAACCATAAGTCAAGGTGTTGAGCCTATAAGTCTTCAGAGGTTGATCATTTTTTGTTCTCCAAAGAATAAGTTGAAAAGCTCTGTCTTCTGGTCGAAGTAAAACCTGTCGATACATCTTGCTGATGTCTGCTGTGAATGCATATCTTTTTAATCTAAATCGAAGGATTATTGAAAACAAATCAGGTTGAACTGTTGGTCCGATTCCCAGAACATCGTTTAGAGAACTTCTAGAGGATGTTTTCGCTGAACAGTCAAAGACTACACGCAGTGCTGTTGACGAGCTTTCTGGTTTCAAAACGCAATGATGCGGGATGAAATAGTGTGTCTGTGGAATATCCGAGTTCTCTATTTGACTCATATGGCCCAATTGTTCATATTCCAATAAAAATTGTGTGTACTGCAGACGTAATTCATTGTTGAGTTCCAGTCGACGTTCCAGTGAAATAAACCTTTTGCGTTTTTCAAAGGATGCTCCTAAGGACGATGGATCCTTTTTGAACGGAAGACTTACCATGAATCTTCAACTGGGTAGAATTTGTGTAGTCGAGTTGAAGAAGTCTTCACAATTACGCTCTTCATTGCTCATCCGTTTAATTGGAGAATCATGACTTTCACACTCCCAGAATCTGCTTACAAGTTTTTCGATTTTTGAAAGAGATGGTGCTGTGGCAATGCTGCATACAGCATTATGTTTGGTACCTTGAGCACCACCTGCCACAATCCAACCCAGTTTCGTGTTTCGAAGTAGTGGAAGTTGAGGACCAATAAAGATTTCTCCTGGAAGTAAAAGATCAAAGAACAATTCAGCACCAATCAGCAAATCTATTTTTTGGTTTGTCATAAATCCTGGGTCTGCCAACTGTATGTGAGCAGGTATTTCACGTAATTCAGTGTGACTGTCATGCGGCCTATAGTCAGTTATCTTAGCCAAGATCGTTGCTTCAATATTGCCTTCGAAGCTTCCATTTCGCGATTGAAATGAGAGTTCTATGGCAAATTGTGTTGGCGTTCCATGCCCTCCAATCCCACTTATGGAGGTTTCGGATCGATGCTTCTGAATTCCTAAAGCTTGTGCAAAGGCTGCTGTCACAAAATGGATTTGTGATCCAGAATCTAATAACGCACGACAGGGAAGTAATGTGCCGCATGCGGACCTTACGTTAACTAATGCTGTCGCTAGATAAATGCTACGGTGATTGGATCTGGAAGTGCTAGCTGCGTTTGACGACTGACCTTCCACCCCTTGACCTTGTTTTATTTGCTGGTTTCGATCACCTATGGAAGATATAGTGTTGGCATTAGAAATTGGGTTAGAAATTGGTTTTGCCTTTAAATTGTATCTATTTTCTTTTTTGTAGTGCAACAATGTATTGTGTTTGCCATTGCAAAGAAAACACCCCCTTGCGTTGCACGAATTTTGAGTATGACCCGATCTCAGACAAATTCTACAAATTCCGATTCGTTGAACAGACTTCTCACGATCAGCACCTGAAAGAGACAAGAATTTTTTGCATTTATATATTTTATGGTTACCTAAGCTGCACATCACGCAGCCGTTGGATTCAATTGCTATGGCGGTTGTCTTCCTTTTTTCATCGGAATGCGTGATGGTTTCAAGCGTTTGAAACCTAGATTCGATGAATTTCAGCAACTCTGATAGCGATGGACTGCTCCTTGGGTCATCTAGGGACTGTTCGAAGAGGGTCCTGCTCTCTTTGTCAACTTTTTTCAGGATAAGGTGGACGACTATTGGATCCCAGTCATGTGCTGTGAATCCTAGATTGATCAGGGCCTGAATTCCTTCCTTTGTGTTGTCATGCAATTTCCGCAAGCTAGAAGCAGTTCCCGATGCTGATTGTTGGGACAATAGTTTTTCGAGCTGTGCACACAAAAGTAGCCGTTTGTTGTCATATCTATCCATCAGTGTCTTCCAGGCTGCTTCAAAATTACTGTCTGTCGCTGGAAATCCTTGAATCAAACTGAGTGCTTCACCTGTCAGATTAGTCCTCAAAAAGTACAGTTTCTGGGCCGGCGAAATCGGTTGTTCAAGGATCATTGGTTTAAATAAATCATAGAACTGACGCCACTTAAGGTAACATCCGTCAAACTTTGGAAGTTCAATTTTTGGTAGCTTCAAAGAAGCAATTGCCATTTGATGATCCGATGTAGTACCTTTTGTTGGTAAGCCAGTCAGTCGAATCTCTAGCTGTTTTTGAAGATGAAAGTAGATGTTGACATCTTCTTCTTCAAAATCGCCATCCACGCGTTGAAAAACTAATTTTAATTGTTCAAAATTATCCACTAGGTTCTTCACTTTAATTTCGAACATATGGGGATAGGTATTTTTTTGTTCCGTACTGCAATTATCCAATGAGGATTGAAAATGCCTTGACAACATTTTATACCTATCCCTTGTCGTAAGTGCTCTGGTCATCATCATCTTGTCTGCTTCTGTTGCTGCTGCTGCTGGTTTTACCGATGATCCTGATGGAGTTGCTGCTGGTGGCTTCTTCATGGTCTGGTTTGCGTCCAAGGCTGGCAGACTGCTCAAGCGACTGATGATGTCCGCTTTCATATTTTCATAAGCGCCTTTTATCTTTTCGTAAAACTCCTTCATGAAATACTCGTGATGAGGTTTATCTGAATACTTGTCACGGATTTGGGTGTCGTTTGTGTCGAAATAGTCCCATAGATTTTCTAGTCTTTCCTTTTTCTGTAACAGTTTATCCACCGTTTTTCGGGTTTGGCCATCCTTACCGTAGTTGCGGACAAGATCCAAAATTTCTTTCCCCGTTGCATCTTGAAGATCAGAGAGCTCTTCAAGACCTTCTGGAAACACTTCATCGTTCGACATATCTTTTTGTTTTTTTCTTTTTTTTTCTTTTTAAACAGAACACTGATTCTACTGACTTATTTTTTATTTTTTTTTTTTAAACAGAACACTAATTCTATTGACTTATTTTTTTTTTTTTTGAATGGAACTAATTAATTAACTAATTAATACAGGTACACTTAAAACTTTAAGAAGAGTGTCCTGTCACGGTCGCCAGTGAATAAATCAAAAACAAATGCACAATTAAAATCTTTACAAACTTTATTAATCACTTAGGTATGTGATTGGTTTGAGTGTCGACAGTAGAATGAAAGAATAAATCGAAACAAAATGGTAAGATTCGATGAGCTGCGATGTGGGAACGTGCGAATCGTGGGAACTGGCCATTCAGCAAGCGAGTAGACAGTCCACGCAAGACTCGTATTTCGTCCAGTGAACGTCCGGACTTGAGCGTTCACATCACAGCTCTCGTTACAAATAAAAAATTTATGAAGATATGATGAAACCCAAATGGTTGCGTACTACGCAGTTTTGAGTTCCAACACGTACCTTGGCTACAACAAGATAGTGGTCCGAGCAAAGTTGGCCCCTCGGAAAGTTCGGACATCTAGCACACTGGAAGAGTGCCTTGCGTCGATCGCAACATGGTCAATTTGGTTGACGGTTAATTGATCTGGGGATCGCCATGTACCTTTATGAATTTTGAGATGCGGGAAGCGTGTACTACTTAAAGCAAGATTTAGCCCCGCAGCAAAATCGATTAGCCTCAGTCTGTTTTCGGAGGTTTTGTCATGGAGGCTATGCTTACCGATTGTGTTTCCAAAGATGTCCTCATTCCCTAACTTTGCGTTAAAATCGCTAAGAACGATTTTCACGTCGTGTCTAGGGCACTGCTCATACGTTTCTTCGAGGAACTCGTAGAAACAGTCTTTGGAATCGTCGTCTTTCTCTTATGTGGGGGCGTGGGCGCATATAAGGCTAATGTTGGCGAATTTAGCCCTGATGCGGATTGTCATTATACGCTCATTGACTGGATTTTGGCTAATCACCTTACCCCTGAGTCTTCCTCTAACGACAAATCCGCACCCGAATAAGCGCTGTTTCTATTGCCTGTAGCAGTCGCCATAGTAGATGTCACAGTTTTTCATCTTCTTTATGCCCGGTCCACTCCATCGCACTTCTTGGATGGCGGTTATGTCTGCTTTTCAGCAGTCCAGGGCGTCCGCTAATTCTCCGGCTGCACCTAGTCCGTTAAGAGATCTTACGTTCCACGTGCAGATCCGGAGGTCATTGTCCTTTTTTCGTTTGCTTGGGTCGTCAACTTTGAAATCATTATCGTTATCCGAGGCTGTTTGTTGTTTCGGAACAAATCATTTTTTCCGTGGTAGGGTAGTTAACCCTACGCACAACCCCCAACCTGGAGGGCCAGGTCCTTTTGGATCCCTTCGGACACAAAGGGCTGGAATATCCAGAGTCAGTACCCTGCTGCAGGGGTGTGAGTGCTGCCGTTGGCTCACCAGGAGCTCATCCGCCACCATCTCTACTTCAATACCCTGTTCTTGTATTGAAATACCCTGAAAGACCTTTAAACCAAATATGTTGGAGTAGCTCCTTCAGGGGTTTCTGCTTTTATGGCTGCTGAAGTCCACCGTTGATTCTGTCCCTCGAATTCATCCGCTGGAACATTTACACGAAAGCTCTCGTAGACCACTGAGATTCGTGCAGTCAGTCATTGTTCGCAGAGCAATTATAGTGTTGATCGCTCACAATTCTTTTGTTCCGGATTCACTTGCACTTACTAGTTTAGCAGGTCAGCTCTGGACGGAGCATCCCAGGTCTCAGTGGATACCGCTTGGAGGTATAGTAAGCACATTTGACGTGTACTATAAGTAACAGCATCTGAGCGCTGCCAGGTTGGCACCAGTCAGAGCCTACCCGAATAGTACAACGCCCATCCACAAGATATGTAAGATATGTAATATGTATGCAAGATATGTAACAAAGTATATTTAAAATATTTCAAAAAGTTGCATTCTGTTCATTTAAATATTAAGTCTTATGATATATTTGTTTCCTTGTAATTTATTACTATCTTGTGTTTACTTATTAGTGAAGAGGTAAAAAAAAATCTTTAACCATCAAGAAAAATATTTGCTGATAATAAATTTTTTATAAAATTTTTTTTTTCATGTATACACATATATGTATGTATATATGTATGTATATAATATACATATATAAATATATGTTTGGAGAATATATTTTTTTTGGAATATTGTATATTTGTATACAGATATATTTTTTTTCAATTTCAATTTTTAATGCTAAGTATATTTGTATACAAATATATATTCTTGTGTCTTCTCTTAAAAATTTGGTTTTTGAAAATGTTAATCTGTGTGTGTTTTTTTTGTATGTGTATGTGTTTAATGTGTGTGTATTGTTGTTTTAAGTGTATGTTTCTGGGAGCTCCTTAGGTCTCTCTTTTATTTATTATAAATTTTTTTTTTTGGCACGAGTACGATAACTTTGGCGACAAAAAATAATAACGGTTTTTGGTGGAGGGGTTCAATACAAGCATTTTTTACTATGGGAGGGGGGTCTATCTCCCCCCGTTTAGGCGGTAGGGGCAATTTTATAAAAATTGACTTAAAATCTAAAAAAAAATATTGTAGAACAACGGGAAAACTTACAGAAACAATTTATAATTTTTATGAAAGCCAGAAACTTGCACTTTATAATAAATTTTAAATGAAGTGGTTTTAATTTATAGTTTTTGAAATAACTGACTTCAAAGTCAAAATTTACGAAAAAAAATTTTAGAAAATCACTTTGAGTACTATGTTTCTCGTGATTACAAATGCCAATAAAAAAAAATTAGATGTAGTTAGTTGCTTCAATAAATTTTTTATCAAACGATATAAATTACTTTTTTCTATGTCTTATAGTTTTTGAGATAATTGAAAAATAGTAAAACTATTGAAGTATGCATTATTTTCAAAAAATTATGGAAATACGTACGAATTTACAATAATGTTAGGAAATAGACTAGTGAAAGTATAAAAATTCATAGGACAGGTACTTATGTGCAATTAATTTCCGTATGCAACAACTTTCCGCATGGCATGCTTCGCGGGGACTCATTATTTTAACCCTTTTTTCCGCAGGGTTAAGCTGCTCATGCTAAATATGTAAATAGCAATTAATTTCCGTATGCAACAGCTTTCCGCATGGCCCGCTTCGCGGGGCTCATTATTTTAACCCTTTTTCCGCAGGGTTAAGCTGCTCATGCTAAATATGAAAATAGCAATTAATTTCCGTATGCAACAGCTTTCCGCATGGCCCGCTTCGTGGGGACTCATTATTTTAACCCTTTTCTCCGCAGGGTTAAGCTGCTCATGCTTAATATGAAAATAGCAATTAATTTCCGTATGCAACAGCTTTTCGCATCGCCCGCTTAGCGGGGCTCATTATTTTAACCCTTTTTTCCGCAGGGTTAAGCTGCTCATGCTAAATATGAAAATAGCAATTAATTTCCGTATGCAACAGCTTTCCGCATGGCCCGCTTCGCGGGGCTCATTATTTTAACCCTTTTTCCGCAGGGTTAAGCTGCTCATAAGCTTTGGGGTGCAAATTTTTTATATGAAAAGTTTCTTTTAAAATTAGAAAATTTTTTGATTTTAAAAAAGAAATATTGTTTTACTATTTTTCAATTATCTCAAAAACTATAAGACATAGAAAAAAGTAATTTATATCGTTTGATAAAAAATTTATTGAAGCAACTAACTACATCAAAATTTTTTTTATTGGCATTTGTAATCACAAGAAACATAATACTCAAAGTGATTTTTTAAAATTTTTTTTCGTAAATTTTGACTTTGAAGTCAGTTATTTCAAAAACTATAAATTAAAACCACATCATTTAAAATTTATTATAAAGTGCAAGTTTCTGACTTTCATAAAAATTATAAATTGTTTCTGTAAGTTTTCCCGTTGTTCTACAATATTTTTTTTTAGATTTTCAGTCAATTTTTATAAAATTGCCCCTACCGCCTAAACGGGGGGAGATAGACCCCCCCTCCCATAGTAAAAAATGCTTGTATTGAACCCCTCCACCAAAAACCGTTATTATTTTTTGTCGCCAAAGTTATCGTACTCTCCCCTTTTTTTTTTTCAATTTGGGGAATATGTTGAAATCATGTTTGAGAAAAATTAATTTTTTTTTGATCTCGTTAGAATATTTTTTTTTTTTTGGTTCTCTCTTTTTTTCCTCTTTTCAAAAATTTTTATTTTTTACATTTGGAACTTTTTACCTGGTAAATCTTTTTTAATTTGAACTCTGGGTAGTCTTTTATTCTGGTGAGGTTTTACTATATCTTCTATCTCCTTGTTTCTTTGGTAAAAGTATTACTTCGAATTTTTGTAATTCATCGATTAGCGGACTTTAGTTTTTTAAATTCCAATTTTCTTCTGCGGACTTTACTATGTCCGAGTGTTGGGTTACGTCATCTTTATATATTTCCGTTGTTGGGCTAGTGTTAAGATTGTGTTGAATAAACTAACGTGTAGAATAATATTAATATGATTCATATCTTAAATGAACAAAATTTGTATCAACGTAAACTGTGTTGAGGCAATTTTTTCTACACTGCTTCCCTTTTCTTTTTTCTATATCTCTATATCTATTTCTACCTCAAAATATTTGATTGCCGTAACCTTCTCATTGCATCACATGACACCCTGACACTCAAATGTCAAAACATAAGAACCGTCAATGTTTTTGGCGTGTGCCCTAGTAATCAAAGACCTAAATGCGGTGTTGCATCACATAACACCATGACACTCAAATGTCCGAACATAAGAACCTAAATGCGGTGTTTCTTTGATAAAAAATGTTCTGGTTACTTGAGCTTCTATATTGTTATGGATCAAATGAATAGTATTTAGTCAACAATTTTTTTGTTTATTTTGTAGTAGGTAAAATAACTAAAGTTTTTTTTCTTTTTTCTTTTGAGCTTGAGCTGCTTCGTTCTGAATGAAAAAAATTACCTTTGGTGGTTGAACGAAAAAAAAAAAATTGTCTTGTAATAGTTGAATATGAGTGAATTTTGCTGATTGGAAATTTAACAAGGTGAAGTTTTTTTTTTGTATTATTTTGTTGGTTGTTATTCGTAAAAATGTTTTCAACGGTTATTATGAACAGTCACCTGTTTTTTCTTTATTTGAACTACACTATTAATGTCCTTGATGATTTTTACTACTGTGTATGGGCCTTTCCAAACTTCGTCCAACTTGTGGTTTTTATTTGGGTTCTTTATTAGGATTTTATCTCCTATATGGAAAATATTGGGTCTTAATTTTGTGTCATGATGGTTTTTAGAAGTTATTTTGCTCTGGAGAAGGTTTTTCCTAGCTAAAGCGTAAGTTTTTTTGGAGTTTGTGTTTTAGAACATAATAATAATTTTCGTGGTTGTGTAGGGGTTCGGGATCTCTTTTTAGATAAGAAGGTACACTAGAAGTAAAACCGTAAAGGCGATCCATTGGGGTAAGCTTGGTTCCCTCATGTATACTATTATTTTATACGAATGCTGCAGTTCTGAGGTACTGATCCCAAGTTCTTGGACTGTCGTCACATATAGTGCGGAGATATTCCACTAAAGGCCTATGAGCACGTTCAAGCGAACCATTTGATTGTGGGTGGTATGCAGTAGTCTGAAGTTTCTCGATCTGTAGAAGCTTACACACTTTTTTGAATAGTTTCCCTACGAAGTTAGCACCTTGGTCGGTTACTAGCTGCTTAGGTATTCTATATCTTGTAACTATTTGTTTGAAAAATATGTGTGCCACTGTTTCAGCTTCGGCGTTGGGCATAGCATACCAATCGACGAATTTTGTCAGATTATCTTGGAAAGTTAGAATGTACTTGTTTCCGATTTGAGAATCTGGAAGTGGTCCCACAATGTGGAGGTATACCTTGTCAAAGGGTAAGTTACAGATGTCTGTTAAATACCATCGGCATTCTAGTTTCGAGACTTGACTTCATTTTCTGAAATTTTTTGCATCTTTTTATGTAGTTGGCTATATCTTTGATCATATTGGGCCATTTATATTTTTCTCGGATTCTCTTGTAGGTCTTAATAACACCTTGGTGTCCGCCAAATGGAGAGTTATGGTAATCATTGAGAATTGTGGAAATTTCTTCTTGAGATTTTATGGTTTCATATCTTTTCTTTGTTACTTCGTCTACTGGGTATATTATAGGAGGGGTATCTAAATTGGTTTTTTCCGCTTCTTCATCGTTTTTTTGGGTTATAGCGAGAACAATATTGTTTGATTTTTTGTCTTCACTATTTCCGGATTTAAAAGTTATTTCTGTCTTTTTTCAACCGTGTGTTCGACCGAATTATTGGGAATTCTACTAAGCGCGTTAGCGTTAGTAGTATACTTCCCCGGTTTGTATTCGATTTTATAATCGAATTCGGAAATTTTGTGATGAAACCTAACCAATCGGGATGTTGGGTCTTTGACGCTAAAAATACCTTTTAAAGGTTTGTGATCGGTATATATAGTCACTTGTCTCCCTAGCAGGTAGTACCTATAGTTTTTGGTTGCCCAAACGATAGCTAAAAGTTCTTTTTCGATTGTCGAATAATTTCTTTCGGCTTTGTTTAGGGTTCTACTTGCGTATGCGATTGGATGGTCTTTACCAACCTCTCCTTGAGACAGAACCGCACCAATTGCTTCATTACTTGCATCAGTGGTTAGGTTGAAAGGGAAACATAAGTATAGGGGGTGAAATGAGTAGGTCTTTAACTTTCTGAAACGGTTCTTGACATTTTTCTGTCCAGGTGAATTTTACATCTTTTCTTAGCAGATTTGTCAAAGGCTTAACTACTTTTGAGAAATTCGGAATGAACTTTCGATAGTAATTTGCTACACCCAAAAAGGATTGCAGTTGTCGAACCGTTTTTGGTACGGGAAAATCTTGTACACAACTGGTTTTATTGGGGTCAAGTATACCACTTCTTTGCGCAGGAATTGGCATTTCTCCAGCTGTACCTTTAAATTGTGCTCTCGCAACCTATCGAGAGCTAGTTGTAGTTTTCTATTATGATCTACCAAATTCTTTCCGTAAACCACGATATCATCTAGGTAAACAAAGCATTCCAGACCTTGCAGTCCGGTTAAGATATAATTCATTAAACGTTGAAATGTTGCAGGAGCACCTTTTAGACCGAACGGCATCCTTTTGAACTCATAGTGGCCGTATGATGTGCTAAAAGCTGTTTTGCCCTGTCCTTTGGGTCGACCAGCACTTGATGATATCCACTCGCCAAATCTAGTGTGGAAAAATATCTGGCATGTCCTAATTGGTGGAGAATGTCTTCGATTCGGGGTAGAGGAAAAGCATCTCCTATTGTTATTTCGTTTATTTTTCTAAAATCTACAACTACCCTCCATCGTACCTCACCGTTTGGGCCTGCTTTTTTTGGAACTACCAAAAGTGGAGAATTTCAAGGGCTCTTACTCGGTTGCACTTTGTCGTTATCAAGCATCTCAGCTAGTTGGTCATTGATGATATCTCGTTGCTTTTCAGGTAACCTATACATTTTGGTGTTGATAGGTGGTTGATCTTGTTTGGTAGGTATACTGTGTTTTATTGTAGATGTATACGTTAGCTTATCACCCGGTAGAAAAAATATGTCGTTATATTCCATGCATAAATTAATGATGGAATTTTTTTCCTCGTCATTTAGTGTTTCATCTAGAGTAAGTTGCTCTTTAAAATTCTTTTCACTGGTAGTGTTCGTTGTCACGTTAGTATAGTAACACTTCAGTTCAGGGATACTTGCAATATTGTTTATTGATGTGTTTTCCAAAGGCACGTAATTTTTTAACTCTATTAGATGTAGTACAACTTGTTTGATAGTTGCATTGTGTTCTAGAGTGTTTATGACCGGAACAGACACCTTTTCTCGTCCTCCTGCTACAATACAATTTCCAAGAAGGACTACTTTTTGGATATGCTTTGATAAGCAAATCATATCTTCGTTGAGTTTGACCGGTAGTTCTACGATCATTTTTGATCTTTCTGGTATCTGAATTTTTTCTTTTAAAATTATTTTTATTTTACTACTCGCTTCTTCAGAGATTTTTTCGTTTTGATTTGTATTAGCAGAGCCTCCTAGGGCTGACTTTTCCGTTTTAATTTTATAATCAGAGCCGCGTTGGGTTGTTTTTATATCATTTGCTTTTGAGTCAGATATGATCCACTTTGGGATGACTTATCATCAGCTTGAATTTTTGAATCTGAGCCGCGTTGGGTTGATTTATAATTTTTGATTTTCGGATCAGAACCGCGTTGGGTTGATTTATTATTTGGATCAGAGCCGCGTTAGGTTGATTTATCTTTTTGATTTGTTCTTTATTATTCGGTTTGCTATGGATACCAGAGCCTCTACGGGTTGGCATTTGTTCCCTACTAATTATAAATTTTGTTAAATTTGGTTTACCTTCTGTAACGAATGAGGATGTTTTAGTAATATCAGAAAGTCTTTCTGCAAGGTCTTTCCACAAGTGTCTTCTTTACTATGGGAATTGCCATGATTAATACCAGAGCCTCTACGGGTTGGCATTTGTTTCTTTGTTCTGTCGATTACTAATTTTGTAAAACTTGGTTCACCTTGTGTAACGATTGAGGAGGTCTTAGCCATATCAGAAAATCTTTCTGCAAGGTCTATTTTCCTCTTTCCACAAGTGTCTTTTTCCTGATGGTTATAATGAGGTCCATAGGAGTTATCTCCATTTTTTGTATTTGGTAATTCGTGAACCCCTGTTTTTGAATCTAACAGTGGAGTTATATATTTTTGCTTGTTGGTGATGAATTTTAAAATCTTTTTGGGAACCTCCACATTACAGTGTGGCCCAATGAAATTATATCCCAATATTCCGTCATCTGGAATGGGTAATTCATCTTCAACTACTTGAAAGTTGCAAGAAGGTTCCGTGGGTATTTTGGATTTTCCAGTACATTGTCCAAGTGTTTTACCTGAACCAAATGGAGTATTTATGGATACGTTTCTGGTTTTGTCAATTTTTGTGTTTTGTTTTAACACCTTCCTCCTAATGAGGCTGACTTCAGATCCAGTATCCACTAACAGACGAACGGTTTTATTTTTAGTAAAATCTGTTGGGATTTCAACAGAAGGCAATTCATAGTTTTCGGAAAACTGTTGTGTTTCAGTATACCCTTTAAATTGTTTGCTATTTATCGTCGAGCCGGGGTTTTTTCGGTCGACGATGGAGCGTTTCCCGAAGTTTTGTTTTCCCACCTGAGTTTTAAACTACATTGATTAATGGAGTGTGAGTTTCTTCCGCAAAAATCACATTCAGAATTCATTTGAAAAACCCTCGCCCTAGGATTTAACTCGTTCCTATTTTGGGTTGAGAAATTGGGTTTGAAATTAGGCTCGTTATGAGTATTCCTAAATGGATTTGTGTGGTTTTGCTTTGGAACATACTCGTCTCTATTGTTTCTATTCCAGTTGTGATCTTGGAATTTTGTGCTTTGATAATTTGAATTATTTTTTCTGCGGCAGAGTCGGGTCTCATGCCCGTAGGTCTTACAGTTTCACATACGGGTGTATTTTTCCTTTTCAAACAATCCTCGTATGTGTGACCTTTAAATTTGCAAAAACTGCAAGTAATTTGGGGTTTTGTTTTGTGTTCTCCACCTTGGCTTTTCTCGAAGTTTTTATCTACAGGAATCGTTTTCTCTGGCAAGTATGGTTGAAACATTTGCTTCTGTGCCGCCCCTTTTTGCAGTTTTTCCATCATGAAAGCTTTTTGTAGAATGCCTTAAAAAGTGGGTTCGGATAGCCCTAATAAATACTGCCCTAGATGGGGATTTAGAACCCCACTAGCGAAAGAGGATATGGCAAAATCTTCCAACTGCGTTTTCACAGTGTCCGCATTTTTAAGATATTTTATTTCTGCTGCTTCGCGGCACTGTGCCAACTTGTGGCGAAGTCTTGAAGCAAACTGTACTGTACTTTCTTGTCTTTCCTGTTTGCACAATGTCAATCGCGTCACTAACTCGTTATAGTCGGCTTCCCGAAAAGTTTCGGGTCTGGCGGTATCTATTAGGTCGTATGCTTCACCTCGCAATCTTGTGGTGAATAAACTTGCAAAAGCTTCCTTTTCCTCCTCTGAGAGACAAAACATCACCTGCCTACAACATCCAATGAATGTTTGTAGTTCTTGGGAGATTTTTGGGTGTCTCTCTCCGGAAAATAAAGGAACGACCCGGGCCGTAAGCTTGATAATTTTCGTGTTATCCACCGCCATGTTTAAATTAATGGTCTCACTTTCTGAATCGGAAAAATCTTGGAATTCCAAGTTAGTTTGAGACTGGTCCGTAAAGGAGATTTGGGGTGGGGTCTTTATTTGAGCTATACGATCAGTCAGTTTAGTACTGCTTTGGTTTAGAAGGATTCCCTGGAAAATCAGAGAATCTGTCTTTAACTTTGCTATCTGTTTTAGCCGTTCAAGCCTTTGTTTTTCTGAAGATGCTTCGAGTTGGTCTTAAGCCAGTAGGGATATATTTCCCGTGGATTGAGCCCTTTCATGTAGTGCTTTAACTTGCTCCAATACGGTCTTTTGTTTGCCGGGTAGGAGAGTAACAGCTGTTGAGGTTGACGCTTTGTAGACTTTGCGTTGCCTCGTTGCGTTAAGGTAGGTCTCGTTATTTGACTCCTTTGAGTCCGAATTTGACATTTGTTTTGAAAAAAAATTTTGTTTGGTTCTAAAATGATGCCTCCTTTTATTTTTTATTGTTTAAACAACATGCGAATTGTTAAACGAAATTAAAAATTTGGATTTAATGAGATGAATCTCTAGCATCATCCTACAGGCTGAGCCATTTGTTGTATTTTTCCCAACAAGTCAGAGTCAGAACTCATGTGCCAAACATAACGGGACAAAACCCTCGAGCTGTGAGCAATCAAACAATGGTCTAATAGTTGGTTGGGTGCTCATACTAAAAGCACCTACTATATTAGACCTAGCCTGTTAAAAAGGGATGGGAATGGGATAAAGGTACAGCATATTTTTCGCAGCCTGCTGGGAGGCTAAAATGTAAGGCCCTTAAAAGGCCGATTTGTTTTTATACTTACTTGTGATATTGGTGGAATTGGTTCCTATTGTATAAAATAATCCAAACTTCGTGTAAATCTTTAAATGCTCTTTATTATCTGTGCTCTGGTGAACTACTTTACTGACACTTTTTATCTGGCTTACTTTACTAACATAATCTCTTTTATATCTTATTCTACTTAACTTACGGAACTATATTTGGCCTCATAACCGCCAGCTGGTGTCGTCATTTGCCAGTCATCATTTTTGGTTGCAAACCACTGTGCCAATTGCATATTGCTTGCGTTCTCATTTGTTTATGGGCTGCAGGTGTTTCTTTTAACCCAATGTGCATTTGGGTCATAATCGATTGGTTGTTTACTTTTTTTGTATTCCCACAATGTCTTTTGTTTGACATGTGGGTCAATCAATACTATGACTATAATCGAACTATGACTATACAACATTCCTCCCTGTCCTTCTGGGTGGTTATTAGTCATCTGCACTCTTTCTAGACTTGGTTTAATTTTGAGAAACTGTCAGGGTTCTTATGCTTCTTTAAACTGGCGATCTCTCCTGGAGAGTTTATTAGTGGTTGATGAATACTGGAATTTTGGCTTCTGTATGTTTTACCTTCTTCCAATTCCTGTCCTTGGCGCGAATTCATCTTAGGTTTGAATAGGTCTATGAGGTGCCAACTAAAGTTCCCTTATTTTAGTATTTCATAACGTCCAAAATTTTTTGTAGTCACTTTCAATAATTTATTGATTTATTTATTGCATTGATTTGATTTTTTCAGTACTTAAATTGTTTTTTATATTTATTTAATATACATTAATTTATAACATAAATTTATTTCTTAGATTAATTTGAATATCAACGAATTTATTTTCGTTAAGATAAAGTGTACAACTATATTTCTTTTATTTAATTATCATTAATTTAATAACAAAAATTTTATTTTACATATTCGTTTCTTATGTTTTATATTTTTTTGTATATATATATTTTCATCTTTATATAAGTGCAAAGATTATCTGTTGACCTCTTTTTTTATAACTCTTGGATTTGTCAATGTAAATTTATTTATGACTTTTTAGAAAATTATTTTTAACTTTAAATTATGTAGTATTTGTGGTATTATTTGGCAGTTTGGTTTACTTTTTGTTCAAGTTACATTTTATTTCTTTTTTTTTTGTTTTCAGTATTTTAATAAATTTCTTTATTCTTCCCTTTTTTTAAATTCACATATATTTATTTATGTTTATTGAATATTCTTGAGTACAATAATTTTACAGGAATTTGGTTTTAAATATTGTTATTAAGTATTAGGTATTAGGTACATATTAATTGTATTTGATATCAAAAATATAGAAAAAATTATTTTTTTTTTAAGTGTGTATTAATTTATTAAATTTTCCTTAATATTCCTAACTCTATTGTTATATCTATTTAATGAAAGTTAATTTTTTAGTTTACATTACATAATACAAGTTTTAAAATTTTTATGATAGTATGCAAGATATGTAACAAAGTATATTTAAAATATTTCAAAAAGTTGCATTCTGTTCATTTAAATATTAAGTCTTATGATATATTTGTTTCCTTGTAATTTATTACTATCTTGTGTTTACTTATTAGTGAAGAGGTTAAAAAAAATCTTTAACCATTAAGAAAAATATTTGCTGATAATAAATTTTTTATAAAATTTTTTTTTCATGTATACACAAATATGTATGTATATATGTATGTATATAATATACATATATAAATATATGTTTGGAGAATATATTTTTTTTGGAATATTGTATATTTGTATACAGATATATTTTTTTTCAATTTCAATTTTTAATGCTAAGTATATTTGTATACAAATATATATTCTTGTGTCTTCTCTTAAAAATTTGGTTTTTGAAAATGTTAATCTGTGTGTGTTTTTTTTGTATGTGTATGTGTTTAATGTGTGTGTATTGTTGTTTTAAGTGTATGTTTCTGGGA
This sequence comes from Melanostoma mellinum, assembly GCA_914767635.1. Classification (NCBI taxonomy): domain Eukaryota; kingdom Metazoa; phylum Arthropoda; class Insecta; order Diptera; family Syrphidae; genus Melanostoma; species Melanostoma mellinum. The sequence goes on from OU612059.1 coordinate 113,452,453, forward strand.
GCTCCTTAGGTCTCTCTTTTATTTATTATAAATTTTTTTTTTTCAATTTGGGGAATATGTTGAAATCATGTTTGAGAAAAATTAATTTTTTTTTTGATCTCGTTAGAATATTTTTTTTTTTGGTTCTCTCTTTTTTTCCTCTTTTCAAAAATTTTTATTTTTTACAATTGGAACTTTTTATCTGGTAAATCTTTTTTAATTTGAACTCTGGGTAGTCTTTTATTCTGGTGAGGTTTTACTATATCTTCTATCTCCTTGTTTCTTTGGTAAAAGTATTACTTCGAATTTTTGTAATTCATCGATTAGCGGACTTTCGTTTTTTAAATTCCAATTTTCTTCTGCGGACTTTACTATGTCCGAGTGTTGGGTTCCGTCATCTTTATATATTTCCGTTGTTGGGCTAGTGTTAAGATTGTGTTGGATAAACTAACGTGTAGAATAATATTAATATGATTCATATCTTAAATGAACAAAATTTGTATCAACGTAAACTGTGTTGAGGCAATTTTTTCTACACTGCTTCCCTTTTCTTTTTTCTATATCTCTATATCTATTTCTACCTCAAAATATTTGATTGCCGTAACCTTCTCATTGCATCACATGACACCCTGACACTCAAATGTCAAAACATAAGAACCGTCAATGTTTTTGGCGTGTGCCCTAGTAATCAAAGACCTAAATGCGGTGTTGCATCACATAACACCATGACACTCAAATGTCCGAACATAAGAACCTAAATGCGGTGTTTCTTTGATAAAAAATGTTCTGGTTACTTGAGCTTCTATATTCTTATGGATCAAATGAATAGTATTTAGTCAACAATTTTTTTGTTTATTTTGTAGTAGGTAAAATAACTAAGGTTTTTTTTCTTTTTTCTTTTGAGCTTGAGCTGCTTCATTCTGAATGAAAAAAATTACCTTTGGTGGTTGAACGAAAAAAAAAAAATTGTCTTGTAATAGTTGAATATGAGTGAATTTTGCTGATTGGAAATTTAACAAGGTGAAGTTTTTTTTTTGTATTATTTTGTTGGTTGTTATTCGTAAAAATGTTTTAAACGGTTATTATGAACAGTCACCTGTTTTTTCTTTATTTGAACTACGCTATTAATGTCCTTAATGATTTTTACTACTGTGTATGGGCCTTTCCAAACTTCGGCCAACTTGTGGTTTTTATTTGGGTTCTTTATTAGGATTTTATCTCCTATATGGAAAATATTGGGTCTTAATTTTGTGTCATGATGGTTTTTAGAAGTTATTTTGCTCTGGAGAAGGTTTTTCCTAGCTAAAGCGTAAGTTTTTTTTGGAGTTTGTGTTTTAGAACATAATAATAATTTTCGTGGTTGTGTAGGGGTTCGGGATCTGTTTTTAGATAAGAAGGTACACTAGAAGTAAAACCGTAAAGGCGGTCCATTGGGGTTAGCTTGGTTCCCTCATGTATACTATTATTTTATACGAATGCTGCAGTTCTGAGGTACTGATCCCAAGTTCTTGGACTGTCGTCACATATAGTGCGGAGATATTCCACTAAAGGCCTATGAGCACGTTCAAGCGAACCATTTGATTGTGGGTGGTATGCAGTTGTCTGAAGTTTCTCGATCTGTAGAAGCTTACACACTTTTTTGAATAGTTTCTACGAAGTTAGCACCTTGGTCGGTTACTAGCTGCTTATGTATTCTATATCTTGTAACTATTTGTTTGAAAAATATGTGTGCCACTGTTTCAGCTTCGGCGTTGGGCATAGCATACCAATCGACGAATTTTGTCAGATTATCTTGGAAAGTTAGAATGTACTTGTTTCCGATTTGAGAATCTGGAAGTGGTCCCACAATGTGGAGGTATACCTTGTCAAAGGGTAAGTTACAGATGTCTGTTAAATACCATCGGCATTCTAGTTTCGAGACTTGACTTCATTTTCTGAAATTTTTTGCATCTTTTTATGTAGTTGGCTATATCTTTGATCATATTGGGCCATTTATATTTTTCTCGGATTCTCTTGTAGGTCTTAATAACACCTTGGTGTCCGCCAAATGGAGAGTTATGGTAATCATTGAGAATTGTGGAAATTTCTTCTTGAGATTTTATGGTTTCATATCTTTTCTTTGTTACTTCGTCTACTGGGTATATTATAGGAGGGGTATCTAAATTGGTTTTTTCCGCTTCTTCATCGTTTTTTTGGGTTATAGCGAGAACAATATTGTTTGATTTTTTGTCTTCACTATTTCCGGATTTAAAAGTTATTTCTGTCTTTTTTCAACCGTGTGTTCGACCGAATTATTGGGAATTCTACTAAGCGCGTCAGTGTTAGTATTATACTTCCCGGGTTTGTATTCGATTTTATAATCGAATTCGGAAATTTTGTGATGAAACCTAACCAATCGGGATGTTGGGTCTTTGACGCTAAAAATACCTTTTAAAGGTTTGTGATCGGTATATATAGTCACTTGTCTCCCTAGCAGGTAGTACCTATAGTTTTTGGTTGCCCAAACGATAGCTAAAAGTTCTTTTTCGATTGTCGAATAATGTCTTTCGGCTTTGTTTAGGGTTCTACTTGCGTATGCGATTGGATGGTCTTTACCAACCTCTCCTTGAGACAGAACCGCACCAATTGCTTCATTACTTGCATCAGTGGTTAGGTTGAAAGGTTGATTAAAATCGGGATACATAAGTATAGGGGGTGAAATGAGTAGGTCTTTAACTTTCTGAAACGGTTCTTGACATTTTTCTGTCCAGGTGAATTTTACATCTTTTCTTAGCAGATTTGTCAAAGGTTTAACTACTTTTGAGAAATTCGGAATGAACTTTCGATAGTAATTTGCTACACCCAATAAGGATTGCAGTTGTCGAACCGTTTTTGGTACGGGAAAATCTTGTACACAACTGGTTTTATTGGGGTCAAGTATACCACTTCTTTGCGCAGGAATTGGCATTTCTCCAGCTGTACCTTTAAATTGTGCTCTCGCAACCTATCGAGAGCTAGTTGTAGTTTTCTATTATGATCTACCAAATTCTTTCCGTAAACCACGATATCATCTAGGTAAACAAAGCATTCCAGACCTTGCAGTCCGGTTAAGGTATAATTCATTAAACGTTGAAATGTTGCAGGAGCACCTTTTAGACCGAACGGCATCCTTTTGAACTCATAGTGGCCGTATGATGTGCTAAAAGCTGTTTTTGCCCTGTCCTTTGGGTCGACCAGCACTTGATGATATCCACTCGCCAAATCTAGTGTGGAAAAATATCTGGCATGTCCTAATTGGTGGAGAATGTCTTCGATTCGGGGTAGAGGAAAAGCATCTCCTATTGTTATTTCGTTTATTTTTCTAAAATCTACAACTACCCTCCATCGTACCTCACCGTTTGGGCCTGCTTTTTTTGGAACTACCAAAAGTGGAGAATTTCAAGGGCTCTTACTCGGTTGCACTTTGTCGTTATCAAGCATCTCAGCTAGTTGGTCATTGATGATATCTCGTTGCTTTTCAGGTAACCTATACATTTTGGTGTTGATAGGTGGTTGATCTTGTTTGGTAGGTATACTGTGTTTTATTGTAGATGTATACGTTAGCTTATCACCCGGTAGAAAAAATATGTCGTTATATTCCATGCATAAATTAATGATGGAATTTTTTTCCTCGTCATTTAGTGTTTCATCTAGAGTAAGTTGCTCTTTAAGATTCTTTTCACTGGTAGTGTTCGTTGTCACGTTAGTATAGTAACACTTCAGTTCAGGGATACTTGCAATATTGTTTATTGATGTGTTTTCCAAAGGCACGTAATTTTTTAACTCTATTAGATGTAGTACAACTTGTTTGATAGTTGCATTGTGTTCTAGAGTGTTTATGACCGGAACAGACACCTTTTCTCGTCCTCCTGCTACAATACAATTTCCAAGAAGGACTACTTTTTGGATATGCTTTGATAAGCAAATCATATCTTCGTTGAGTTTGACCGGTAGTTCTACGATCATTTTTGATCTTTCTGGTATCTGAATTTTTTCTTTTAAAATTATTTTTATTTTACTACTCGCTTCTTCAGAGATTTTTTCGTTTTGATTTGTATTAGCAGAGCCTCCTAGGGCTGACTTTTCCGTTTTAATTTTATAATCAGAGCCGCGTTGGGTTGTTTTTATATCATTTGCTTTTGAGTCAGATGTGATCCACTTTGGGATGACTTATCATCAGCTTGAATTTTTGAATCTGAGCCGCGTTGGGTTGATTTATAATTTTTGATTTTCGGATCAGAACCGCGTTGGGTTGATTTATTATTTGGATCAGAGCCGCGTTAGGTTGATTTATCTTTTTGATTTGTTCTTTATTATTCGGTTTGCTATGGATACCAGAGCCTCTACGGGTTGGCATTTGTTCCCTACTAATTATAAATTTTGTTAAATTTGGTTTACCTTCTGTAACGAATGAGGATGTTTTAGTAATATCAGAAAGTCTTTCTGCAAGGTCTTTCCACAAGTGTCTTCTTTACTATGGGAATTGCCATGATTAATACCAGAGCCTCTACGGGTTGGCATTTGTTTCTTTGTTCTGTCGATTACTAATTTTGTAAAACTTGGTTCACCTTGTGTAACGATTGAGGAGGTCTTAGCCATATCAGAAAATCTTTCTGCAAGGTCTATTTTCCTCTTTCCACAAGTGTCTTTTTCCTGATGGTTATAATGAGGTCCATAGGAGTTATCTCCATTTTTTGTATTTGGTAATTCGTGAACCCCTGTTTTTGAATCTAACAGTGGAGTTATATATTTTTGCTTGTTGGTGATGAATTTTAAAATCTTTTTGGGAACCTCCACATTACAGTGTGGCCCAATGAAATTATATCCCAATATTCCGTCATCTGGAATGGGTAATTCATCTTCAACTACTTGAAAGTTGCAAGAAGGTTCCGTGGGTATTTTGGATTTTCCAGTACATTGTCCAAGTGTTTTACCTGAACCAAATGGAGTATTTATGGATACGTTTCTGGTTTTGTCAATTTTTGTGTTTTGTTTTAACACCTTCCTCCTAATGAGGCTGACTTCAGATCCAGTATCCACTAACAGACGAACGGTTTTATTTTTAGTAAAATCTGTTGGGATTTCAACAGAAGGCAATTCATAGTTTTCGGAAAACTGTTGTGTTTCAGTATACCCTTTAAATTGTTTGCTATTTATCGTCGAGCCGGGGTTTTTTCGGTTGACGATGGAGCGTTTCCCGAAGTTTTGTTTTCCCACCTGAGTTTTAAACTACATTGATTAATGGAGTGTGAGTTTCTTCCGCAAAAATCACATTCAGAATTCATTTGAAAAACCCTCGCCTTAGGATTTAACTCGTTCCTATTTTGGGTTGAGAAATTGGGTTTGAAATTAGGCTCGTTATGAGTATTCCTAAATGGATTTGTATGGTTTTGCTTTGGAACATACTCGTCTCTATTGTTTCTATTCCAGTTGTGATCTTGGAATTTTGTGCTTTGATAATTTGAATTATTTTTTCTGCGGCAGAGTCGGGTCTTATGCCCGTAGGTTTTACAGTTTTCACATACGGGTGTATTTTTCCTTTTCAAACAATCCTCGTATGTGTGACCTTTAAATTTGCAAAAACTGCAAGTAATTTGGGGTTTTGTTTTGTGTTCTCCACCTTGGCTTTTCTCGAAGTTTTTATCTACAGGAATCGTTTTCTCTGGCAAGTATGGTTGAAACATTTGCTTCTGTGCCGCCCCTTTTTGCAGTTTTTCCATCATGAAAGCTTTTTGTAGAATGCCTTCAAAAGTGGGTTCGGATAGCCTTAATAAATACTGCCCTAGATGGGGATTTAGAACCCCACTAGCGAAAGAGGATATGGCAAAATCTTCCAACTGCGTTTTCACAGTGTCCGCATTTTTAAGATATTTTATTTCTGCTGCTTCGCGGCACTGTGCCAACTTGTGGCGAAGTCTTGAAGCAAACTGTACTGTACTTTCTTGTCTTTCCTGTTTGCACGATGTCAATCGCGTCACTAACTCGTTATAGTCGGCTTCCCGAAAAGTTTCGAGTCTGGCGGTATCTATTAGGTCGTATGCTTCACCTCGCAATCTTGTGGTGAATAAACTTGCAAAAGCTTCCTTTTCCTCCTCTGAGAGACAAAACATCACCTGCCTACAACATCCAATGAATGTTTGTAGTTCTTGGGAGATTTTTGGGTGTCTCTCTCCGGAAAATAAAGGAACGACCCGGGCCGTAAGCTTGATAATTTTCGTGTTATCCACCGCCATGTTTAAATTAATGGTCTCACTTTCTGAATCGGAAAAATCTTGGAATTCCAAGTTAGTTTGAGACTGGTCCGTAAAAGAGATTTGGGGTGGGGTCTTTATTTGAGCTATACGATCAGTCAGTTTAGTACTGCTTTGGTTTAGAAGGATTCCCTGGAAAATCAGAGAATCTGTCTTTAACTTTGCTATCTGTTTTAGCCGTTCAAGCCTTTGTTTTTCTGAAGATGCTTCGAGTTGGTCTAAAGCCAGTAGGGATATATTTCCCGTGGATTGAGCCCTTTCATGTAGTGCTTTAACTTGCTCCAATACGGTCTTTTGTTTGCCGGGTAGGAGAGTAACAGCTGTTGAGGTTGACGCTTTGTAGACTTTGCGTTGCCTCGTTGCGTTAAGGTAGGGCTCGTTATTTGACTCCTCTGAGTCCGAATTTGACATTTGTTTTGAAAAAAAAAATTTTGTTTGGTTCTAAAATGATGCCTCCTTTTTTTTTTTATTGTTTAAACAACATGCGAATTGTTAAACGAAATTAAAAATTTGGATTTAATGAGATGAATCTCTAGCATCATCCTTCAGGCTGAGCCATTTGTTGTATTTTTCCCAACAAGTCAGAGTCAGAACTCATGTGCCAAACATAACGGGACAAAACCCTCGAGCTGTGAGCAATCAAACAATGGTCTAATAGTTGGTTGGGTGCTCATACTAAAAGCACCTACTATATTAGACCTAGCCTGTTAAAAAGGGATGGGAATGGGATAAAGGTACAGCATATTTTTCGCAGCCTGCTGGGAGGCTAAAATGTAAGGCCCTTAAAAGGCCGATTTGTTTTTATACTTACTTGTGATATTGGTGGAATTGGTTCCTATTGTATAAAATACTCCAAACTTCGTGTAAATCTTTAAATGCTCTTTATTATCTGTGCTCTGGTGAACTACTTTACTGACACTTTTTATCTGGCTTACTTTACTAACATAATCTCTTTTATATCTTATTCTACTTAACTTACGGAACTATATTTGGCCTCATAACCGCCAGCTGGTGTCGTCATTTGCCAGTCATCATTTTTGGTTGCAAACCACTGTGCCAATTGCATATTGCTTGCGTTCTCATTTGTTTATGGGCTGCAGGTGTTTCTTTTAACCCAATGTGCATTTGGGTCATAATCGATTGGTTGTTTACTTTTTTTGTATTCCCACAATGTCTTTTGTTTGACATGTGGGTCAATCAATACTATGACTATAATCGAACTATGACTATACAACATTCCTCCCTGTCCTTCTGGGTGGTTATTAGTCATCTGCACTCTTTCTAGACTTGGTTTAATTTTGAGAAACTGTCAGGGTTCTTATGCTTCTTTAAACTGGCGATCTCTCCTGGAGAGTTTATTAGTGGTTGATGAATACTGGAATTTTGGCTTCTGTATGTTTTACCTTCTTCCAATTCCTGTCCTTGGCGCGAATTCATCTTAGGTTTGAATAGGTCTATGAGGTGCCAACTAAAGTTCCCTTATTTTAGTATTTCATAACGTCCAAAATTTTTTGTAGTCACTTTCAATAATTTATTGATTTATTTATTGCATTGATTTGATTTTTTCAGTACTTAAATTGTTTTTTATATTTATTTAATATACATTAATTTATAACATAAATTTATTTCTTAGATTAATTTGAATATCAACGAATTTATTTTCGTTAAGATAAAGTGTACAACTATATTTCTTTTATTTAATTATCATTAATTTAATAACAAAAATTTTATTTTACATATTCGTTTCTTATGTTTTATATTTTTTTGTATATATATATTTTCATCTTTATATAAGTGCAAAGATTATCTGTTGACCTCTTTTTTTATAACTCTTGGATTTGTCAATGTAAATTTATTTATGACTTTTTAGAAAATTATTTTTAACTTTAAATTATGTAGTATTTGTGGTATTATTTGGCAGTTTGGTTTACTTTTTGTTCAAGTTACATTTTATTTCTTTTTTTTTTGTTTTCAGTATTTTAATAAATTTCTTTATTCTTCCCTTTTTTTAAATTCACATATATTTATTTATGTTTATTGAATATTCTTGAGTACAATAATTTTACAGGAATTTGGTTTTAAATATTGTTATTAAGTATTAGGTATTAGGTACATATTAATTGTATTTGATATCAAAAATATAGAAAAAATTAGTTTTTTTTTTAAGTGTGTATTTATTTATTAAATTTTCCTTAATATTCCTAACTCTATTGTTATATCTATTTAATGAAAGTTAATTTTTTAGTTTACATTACATAATACAAGTTTTAAAATTTTTATGATAGTATGCAAGATATGTAACAAAGTATATTTAAAATATTTCAAAAAGTTGCATTCTGTTCATTTAAATATTAAGTCTTATGATATATTTGTTTCCTTACAATTTATTATTATCTTGTGTTTACTTATTAGTGAAGAGGTTAAAAAAAATCTTAAACCATCAAGAAAAATATTTGTTGATAATAAATTGTTTATAAAAATTTTTTTTTCATGTATACATAATATATAAGTATGTATATATGTATGTATATAATATACATATATAAATATATGTTTGGAGAATATATTTTTTTTTGGAATATTGTATATTTGTATACAGATATTTTTTTTCAATTTTAATTTTTAATGCTTAGTATATTTGTATAAAAATATATATTCTTGTGTCTTCTCTTAAAAATTTGGTTTTTGAAGATGTTAATCTGTGTGTGTTTTTTGTATGTGTATGTGTTTAATGTGTGTGTATTGTTGTTTTAAGTGTATGTTTCTGGGAGCTCTTTAGGTCTCTCTTTTATTTAATATTATTTATTTAATTTGGGGAATATGTTGAGATCATGTTTGAGAAAAATTAATTTCATATTTCTTTTTTGGTTTGTTTTTTTTCTTATTTGGGGAATATGTTGAAATAATGTTTGAGAAAAATTAAAATTTTTTTTTTTGATCTCGTTAGAATATTTTTTTTTTTTTGGTTCCCTTTTTTCCCCTCTTTTCAAAAATTTTTATTTTTTACATTTGGAACTTTTTATCTCGTAAATCTTTTTTATTTTGAACTCTGGGTAGTCTTTTATTCTGGTAAGGTTTTACTATATCTTCTATCTCCTTGTTTCTTTGGTAAGTATTACTTCGAATTTTTGTAATTCATCGATTAGCGGACTTTCGTTTTTTAAATTCCAATTTTCTTCTGCGGACTTTACTATGTTCGTGTGTAAGGTTATGTCATCTTTATATATTTCCGTTGTTGGGCTAGTGTTAAGACTGTGTTGAATAAACTAACGTGTAGAATAATAATAATATGATTCATATCTTAAATGAAAAAAATTTGTATCAACGTAAACTGTGTTGAGTCAATTTTTTCTACACTGCTTCCCTTTTCTTTTTTCTATATCTCTATATCTATTTCTACCTCAAAATATTTGATTGCCGTAACCTTCTCATTGCATCATATGACACCCTGACACTCAAATGTCAAAACTAAAGAGCCGTCAATGTTTTTGGCGTGTGCCCTAGTAATCAAAGACCTAAATGCGGTGTTGCATCACATAACACCATGACACTCAAATGTCCGAACATAAGAACCATCAACGTTTTTGGGGTGTGCCCTAGTATTCGAAGACCTAAATGCGGTGTTTCTTTGATAAAAAATGTTCTGGTTACTTGAGCTTCTATATTGTTATGGATCAAATGAATAGTATTTAGTCAACAATTTTTTTGTTTATTTTGTAGTAGGTAAAATAACTAAAGTTTTTTTTTTCTTTTTTCTTTTGAACTTGAGCTGCTTCATTCTGAATGAAAAAAACTACCTTTGGTGGTTGAACGAAAAAAAAAATTGTCTTGTAATAGTTGAATATGAGTGAATTTTGCTGATTGGAAATTTAACAAGGTGAAGTTTTTTTTTTGTATTATTTTGTTGGTTGTTATTCGTAAAAATGTTTTAAACGGTTATTATGAACAGTCACCTGTTTTTTCTTTATTTGAACTACACTATTAATGTCCTTGATGATTTTTACTATTGTGTATGGGCCTTTCCAAACTTCGTCCAACTTGTGGTTCATATTTGGGTTCTTTATTAGGATTTTATCTCCTATATGGAAAATATTGGGTCTTAATTTTGTGTCATGATAGTTTTTAGAAGTTATTTTGCTCTGGAGAAGGTTTTTCCTAGCTATAGCGTAAGTTTTTTGGAGTTTGTGTCTTAGAACATAATAATAATTTTCGTGGTTGTATAGGGGCTCGGGATCTCTTTTTAGATTAGAAGGTACACTAGAAGTAAAACCGTAAAGGCGATCCATTGGGGTTAGCTTGGTTCCCTCATGTATACTATTATTGTATACGAATGCTGCAGTTCTGAGGTACTGATCCCAAGTTCTTGGACTGTCGTCACATATAGTGCGGAGATATTCCACTAAAGGCCTATGAGCACGTTCAAGCGAACCATTTGATTGTGGGTGGTATGCAGTAGTCTGAAGTTTCTCGATCTGTAGAAGCTTACACACTTTTTTGAATAGTTTCCCTACGAAGTTAGCACCTTGGTCGGTTACTAGCTGCTTAGGTATTCTATATCTTGTAACTATTTGTTTGAAGAATATGTGTGCCACTGTTTCAGCTTCGGCGTTGGGCATAGCATACCAATCGACGAATTTTGTCAGATTATCTTGGAAAGTTAGAATGTACTTGTTTCCGATTTGAGAATCTGGAAGTGGTCCCACAATGTGGAGGTATACCTTGTCAAAGGGTAAGTTACAGATGTCTGTAATTACCATCGGCATTCTAGTTTCGAGACTTGACTTCATTTTCTGAAATTTTTTGCATCTTTTTATGTAGTTGGCTATATCTTTGATCATATTGGGCCATTTATATTTTTCTCGGATTCTCTTGTAGGTCTTAATAACACCTTGGTGTCCGCCAAATGGAGAGTTATGGTAATCATTGAGAATTGTGGAAATTTCTTCTTGAGATTTTATGGTTTCATATCTTTTCTTTGTTACTTCTTCTACTGGGTATATTATAGGAGGGGTATCTAAATTGGTTTTTTCCGCTTCTTCATCGTTTTCAGCGTTTGTGCTCGGGTTACAGCGAGAACAATATTATTTGATTTTTTGTCTTCACTATTTCCGGATTTAAAAGTTATTTCTGTCTTTTTTCAACCGTGTGTTCGACCGAATTATTGGGAATTCTACTAAGCGCGTTAGCGTTAGTATTATACTTCCCCGGTTTGTATTCGATTTTATAATCGAATTCGGAAATTTTGTGATGAAACCTAACCAATCGGGATGTTGGGTCTTTGACGCTAAAAATGCCGTTTAAAGGTTTGTGATCGGTATATATAGTCACTTGTCTCCCTAGCAGGTAGTACCTATAGTTTTTGGTTGCCCAAACGATAGCTAAAAGTTCTTTTTCGATTGTCGAATAATTTCTTTCGACTTTGTTTAGGGTTCTAATTGCGTATGCGATTGGATGGTCTTTACCAACCTCTCCTTGAGACAGAACCGCACCAATTGCTTCATTACTTGCATCAGTGGTTAGGTTAAAAGGTTGATTAAAATCGGGATATATAAGTATAGGGGGTGAAATGAGTAGGTCTTTAACTTTCTGAAACGGTTCTTGACATTTTTCTGTCCAGGTGAATTTTATATCTTTTCTTAGCAGATTTGTCAAAGGTTTAACTACTATTGAGAAATTCGGAATGAACTTTCGATAGTAATTTGCTACACCCAAAAAGGATTGCATTTGTCGAACCGTTTTTGGTACGGGAAAATCTTGTACACCACTGGTTTTACTGGAGTCAAGTATACCACTTCTTTGCGCAGGAATTGGCATTTCTCCAGCTGTACCTTTAAATTGTGCTCTCGCAACCTATCGAGAACTTGTTGTAGTTTTCTATTATGATCTACCAAATTCTTTCCGTAAACCACGATATCATCTAGGTAAACAAAGCATTCCAGACCTTGCAGTCCGGTTAAGATATAATTCATTAAACGTTGAAATGTTGCAGGAGCACCTTTTAGACCGAACGGCATCCTTTTGAACTCATAGTGGCCGTATGATGTGCTAAAAGCTGTTTTTGCCCTGTCCTTTGGGTCGACCAGCACTTGATGATATCCACTCGCCAAATCTAGTGTGGAAAAATATCTGGCATGTTCTTATTGGTGGAGAATGTCGTTATTTCGTTTATTTTTCTAAAATCTACAACTACCCTCCATCGTACCTCAACGTTTGGGCCTGCTTTTTTTTGGAACTACCAAAAGTGGAGAATTCCAAGGGCTTTTACTCGGTTACACTATGTCGTTATCAAGCATCTCAGCTTGTTGGTCATTGATGATATCTCGTTGCTTTTCAGGTAACCTATACATTTTGGTGTTGATAGTTGGTTGATCTTGTTTTGTAGGTATACTGTGTTTTATTGTAGAAGTATACGTTAGCTTATCACTTGGTAGAAAAAATATGTCGTTATATTCCATGCATAATTAATGATGGAATTTTTTTCCTCGTCATTTAGTGTTTCCTCTAGAGTAAGTTGCTCTTTAAGATTCTTTTCACTGGTAGTGTTCGTTGTCACGTTAGTATAGTAACACTTCAGTTCAGGGATACTTGCAATATTGTTTATTGATGTGTTTTCCAAAGGCACGTAATTTTTTAACTCTATTAGATGTAGTACAACTTGTTTGATAGTTACATTGTGTTCTAGAGTGTTTATGACCGGAACAGACACCTTTTCTCGTCCTCCTGCTACAATACAATTTCCAAGAAGGACTACTTTTTGGATATGCTTTGATAAGCAAATCATATCTTCGTTGAGTTTGACCGGTAGTTCTACGATCATTTTTGATCTTTCTGGTATCTGAATTTTTTCTTTAAAAATTATTTTTATTCTACTACTCGCTTCTTCAGAGATTTTTTCGTTTTGATTTGTATTAGCCGAGCCTCCTAGGGCTGACTTTTCCGTTTTAATTTTATAATCAGAGCCGCGTTGGGTTGTTTTTATATCATTTGCTTTTGAGTCAGATCCGCTTTGGGTTGACTTATCATTAGCTTGAATTTTTGAATCAGAGCCGCGTTGGGTTGATTTATAAAATTTTTGATTTTTGAATCAGAGCAGGGTTGATTTAATATTATTTATTTTTGAGTCATATCCGCTTTGGGTTGACTTATCATTAATTTGGATTTTTGAATCAGAGCCGCGTTGGGTTGATTTATTATTTTTGATTTTTGGATCAGAACCGCGTTGGGTTGATTTATTATTTGGATCCGAGCCGCGTTGGGTTGATTTATCTTTTTGATTTGTTCTTTATTATTCGGTTTGCTATGGATACCAGATGGTGGATGGGCGTTGTACTATTCGGGTAGGCTCTGATTGGTGCTAACTTGGCGGCGCCCAGATGTTGTAACTTATAGTACACGTCAACTGTGCTTACTATACCTCCAAGCGGTATCCACTGGGACCTGGGATGCTCCGTCCAGAGCTGACCTGCTAAACTAGTAAGTGCGAGTGTTGAGATAAGGGAATCCGGAACAAAGAATTGTGATCGATCAACACTATAATTGCTCTGCGAACAATGACTGACTGCACGAATCTCAGTGGTCTACGAGAGCTTTCGTGTAAATGTCCAAGCGGATGAATTCGAAGGACAGAATCAACGGTGGACTTCAGCAGCCATAAAAGCAGAAACCCCTGAAAGAGCTACTCCAACATATCTGGTTTAAAGGTCTTTTGGGGTCTTTCAATACTAGGACAGGGTATTGAAGTAGAGATGGTGGCGGATGAGCTCCTGGTGAGCCAACGGCAGCACTCACACCCCTGCAGCAGGGTACTGACTCTGGATACTCCAGCCCTTTGTGTCCGAAGGGATCCAAAAGGACCTGGCCCTCCAGGTTGGGGGTTGTGCGTAGGGTTAACTACCCAACCACGTAAAAAAGATATTGTTCCGAAACAATCAACAGCCTCGGATAACGATAATGATTTCAAAGTTGACGACCCATGCAAACGAAAAAAGGACAACGACCTCCGGATCTGCACCTGGAACGTAAGATCTCTTAACGGAGAAGGTGCAGCTGGAGAATTAGCGGACGCCCTGGACTGCTGCAAAGCAGACATAACCGCCATCCAAGAAGTGCGATGGAATGGACCGGGCATAAAGAAGATGAAAAACTGTGACATATACTATGGCGACTGCTACAGACAACAGAAAAAGCGTTTATTTGGGTGCGGATTTGTCGTTAGAGGTAGACTCAGGGATAAGGTGATTAGCCAAAATCCAGTCAATGAGCGTATAATGACCATCCGCATCAGGGCTAAATTCGCCAACATTAGCCTTATATGCGCCCACGCCCCCACAGAAGAGAAAGACGACGATTCCAAAGATTGTTTCTACGAGCTCCTCGAAGAAACATATGAGCAATGCCCTAGATACGACTTGAAAATCGTTCTTGGCGATTTCAACGCAAAACTAGGGAAGGAGGACATCTTTGGAAACACAATCGGTAAGCATAGCCTCCATGACAAAACCTCCGAAAACGGATTGAGGCTTATCGATTTTGCTGCGGGGCTAAATCTTGTTGTAAGTAGTACACGCTTCCCGCATCTCAAAATTCATAAAGGCACATGGCGGTCCCCAGATCAATTAACCGTCAACCAAATTGACCATGTTGCGATCGACGCAAGGCACTCTTCCAGTGTGCTAGATGTCCGAACTTTCCGAGGGGCCAACTTTGACTCGGACCACTACCTTGTTGTAGCCAAGGTACGAATGAGGATATCTTGTTCACGACCAGCACGAACTAACGCTGTGAAGAGATATGACGTCGGAAAGCTACAATCGCAAGAGATTGCCAATGCCTTTTCCAATCGAGTGTCCCTTCAATTATCCTTGAATCCCGTGCCGCCAGCATTAAACATCGAAGACCAGTGGCAGCAATGCCAAGAAGCCATCAGAACCGCTGCCTCTGAGGTTCTGGGTTTCACTCGGCCACCAAAACGAAACCCATGGTTCGATGAAGAATGTAGGCAGGCAAACGCAGCCAAGCAAAGAGCACGACAAATGCTTTTGCAAACACGAACGAGGGCTGCTCACGATCGGTATAACGAGATTTACAAGGAGAGAAGAAGGGAAGAACACCGACTTCTCAAAAAGAAAAAGAAGCAGCATGAGAAGCGCTCGTTTGAGGAAATAGAGAAGTGCCATGACAGGAACGAGACTCGGAAGTTTTACCAAAAGGTAAAAAGATCCTGCCAGGGTGGCAAACCCCGAACTCAAGCCTGTAAAGACCAGCAGGGAAACATAGTTGTAGAGTCACAGTCGCTACTGAGGATCTGGAAAGATCATTTCTGCAGACTGCTTAACGGCGATGAGGACACAAATTCCGCTGTCAGGCAGATTGCCCCATTCAGCCTGGACGATGATCAAGAATGCCGTCCTCCCGACCTAGAAGAAGTTAAGCTTGCTATATGCAAACTTAAATCAAATAAGACTGCAGGTGCAGATGGCCTTGATGCCGAACTTTTCAAGGCAGCTGGAGATCAGTTGGAAAGGAGCTTGCACCAGCTGATCTGCATGATATGGTCGGAAGAAAGCATGCCCGATGAATGGAACCTCAGTATCGTATGCCCGATCCTAAAGAAAGGAGACCCTCACAACTGCGCCAATTATAGGGGGATAAGCCTCCTTAACGTCGCTTATAAGATCTTGTCTGCTGTAATATGTGAACGTCTGAAACCCCACGTCAACAACTTGATAGGTCCTTATCAATGTGGTTTTAGACCGGAGAAGTCCACAATAGACCAAATTTTCACATTACGGCAGATCTTGGAAAAAACCCGAGAACATAATATCGATATTCACCACCTCTTTATCGATTTCAAGGCCGCTTATGACAGTATCTACAGAGACGAGCTGTACAGAGCCATGTCTAGTTTCGGCATCCCTGCAAAGCTCGTACGACTATGCAGGATGACTTTGGAGAATTCACGCTGCTCCGTCAAGGTCGGTAAAGAACTCACCGAGACCTTCAATGTCGAAAAAGGTTTTAGGCAAGGCGATAAACTGTCATGCGATTTCTTCAACATCATACTTGAACAGATTGTAAGAAACTCAAACGTCAACACCAGAGGAACAATCTTTCAAAAATCTGTGCAATTGCTCGCATATGCAGACGATATTGACGTAATGGGAAGAAAAAAGCGTGATGTCATAGGTGCTTTTGCGAGTATTGAAACAGAAGCGGCAAAAATGGGTTTGATGGTTAATGAGGGCAAAACGAAGTATATGCTGTCATCAAACAAGGACACAGAACATCGACGAATTGGACAAAACGTCACAATAGACAGACATAACTTCGAGGTAGTACAGGACTTCGTCTACCTAGGATCCGCTGTAGACACGGACAACAACATCAGTGCGGAGATCAAACGGAGAATAACTCTTGCCAACCGTTGCTTCTTTGGGTTAAGAAGGCAATTGAGAAACAAAACCCTCTCCAGAAAAACCAAGGTAACCTTATATAAGACCTTAATCATCCCAGTCCTGCTTTACGGCGCGGAAGCATGGACCTTATCGAAAGCGGATGAGGAAACCCTTGGTCGTTTCGAAAGAAAAATTCTCCGAATGATCTTTGGTCCCGTATGCGAAGGCAATGTGTGGAGAAGAAGATACAACAACGAGCTGTATGAGCTGTACCGCGACATGGGCATAGCCAGAAGAGTACGCATCGCGAGGCTACGATGGTTGGGCCATGTTGAGCGGATGGACCCAAACGCTCCGGCTCGTCGGGTGTTCGAAAGCACATTGCAGGGAAATCGCGGAAGGGGAAGACCTCGTCTTAGGTGGCGCAATCAAGTGGAGGATGACCTCAACCGACTTGGAGTGCGAAACTGGAGAGAGCTCGCCCGAAATAGAAGTCGTTATCGAAGGATGTTGGTTGAGGCCCAGGTTCACCCCGAACTGTAATGCCCACCTAAGTAAGTAAGTATGGATACCAGAGCCTCTACGGGTTGGCATTTGTTCCCTACTAATTATAAATTTTGTTAGATTTGGTTTACCTTCTGTAACGAATGAGGATGTTTTAGCCATATCAGAAAGTCTTTCTGCAAGGTCTATTTTCCTCTTTCCACAAGTGTCTTCTTTACTATGGGAATTGCCATGATTAATACCAGAGCCTCTACGGGTTGGCATTCGTTTCTTTGTTCTGTCGATTACTAATTTTGTAAAACTTGATTCACCTTGTGTAACGATTGAGGAGGTCTTAGCCATATCAGAAAATCTTTCTGCAAGGTCTATTTTCCTCTTTCCACAAGTGTCTTTTTCCTGATGGTTACAATGAGGTCCATAGGAGTTATCTCCATTTTTTGTATTTGGTAATTCGTGAACCCCTGTTTTTGAATCTAACAGTGGAGTTATATATTCTTGCTTGTTGGTGATGAATTTTAAAATCTTTTTGGGACCCTCCACATTACAGTGTGGCCCAATGAAATTATATCCCAATATTCCGTCATCTGGAATGGGTAATTCATCTTCAACTACTTGAAAGTTGCAAGAAGGTTCCGTGGGTATTTTGGATTTTCCAGTACATTGTCCAAGTGTTTTACCTGAACCAAATGGAGTATTTATGGATACGTTTCTGGTTTTGTCAATTTTTGTGTTTTGTTTTAACACCTTCCTCCTAATGAAGCTGACTTCAGATCCAGTATCCACTAGCAGACGAACGGTTTTTTTTTCAGTAAAATCTGTTGGGATTTCAACAGAAGGCAACTCATAGTTTTCGGAAAACTGTTGTGTTTCAGTATACCCTTTAAATTGTTTGCTATTTATCGTCGAGCCGGGGTTTTTTCGGTCGACGATGGAGCGTTTCCCGAAGTTTTGTTTTCCCACCTGAGTTTTAAACTACATTGATTAACGGAGTGTGAGTTTCTTCCGCAAAAATCACATTCAGAATTCATTTGAAAAACCCTCACCCTAGGATTTAACTCGTTCCTATTTTGGGTTGAGAAATTGGGTTTGAAATTAGGCTCGTTATGAGTATTCCTAAATGGATTTGTGTGGTTTTGCTTTGGAACATACTCGTCTCTATTGTTTCTATTCCAGTTGTGATCTTGGAATTTTGTGCTTTGATAATTTGAATTATTTTTTCTGCGGCAGAGTCGGGTCTCATGCCCGTAGGTTTTACAGTTTTCACATACGGGTGTATTTTTCCTTTTCAAACAATCCTCGTATGTGTGACCTTTAAATTTGCAAAAACTGCAAGTAATTTGGGGTTTTGTTTTGTGTTCTCTACCTTGGCTTTTCTCGAAGTTTTTATCTACAGGAATCGTTTTCTCTGGCAAGTATGGTTGAAACATTTGCTTCTGTGCCGCCCCTTTTTGCAGTTTTTCCATTATGAAAGCTTTTTGTAGAATGCCTTAAAAAGTGGGTTCGGATAGCCCTAATAAATACTGCCCTAGATGGGGATTTAGAACCCCACTAGCGAAAGAGGATATGGCAAAATCTTCCAACTGCGTTTTCACAGTGTCCGCATTTTTAAGATATTTTATTTCTGCTGCTTCGCGGCACTGTGCCAACTTGTGGCGAAGTCTTGAAGCAAACTGTACTATACTTTCTTGTCTTTCCTGTTTGCACGATGTTAATCGCGTCACTAACTCGTTATAGTTTTCTACTGGGAGGTATGTCCTACTGAGGAGATCCTCGGCTTCCCGAAAAGTTTCGGGTCTGGCGGTATCTATTAGGTCGTATGCTTCACCTCGCAATCTTGTGGTGAATAAACTTGCAAAAGCTTCCTTTTCCTCCTCATCCTCCTCCTTTTCCTCAACATCGAATGAATGTTTGTAGTTCTTGGGAGATTTTTGGGTGTCTCTCTCCGGAAAATAAAGGAACGACCTGGGCCGTAAGCTTGATAATTTTCGTGTTATCCACCGCCATGTTTAAATTAATGGTCTCACTTTCTGAATCGGAAAAATCTTGGAATTCCAAGTTAGTTTGAGACTGGTCCGTAAAGGAGATTTGGGGTGGGGTCTTTATTTGAGCTATACGATCAGTCAGTTTAGTACTGCTTTGGTTTAGAAGGATTCCCTGGAAAATCAGAGAATCTGTCTTTAACTTTGCTATCTGTTTTAGCCGTTCAAGCCTTTGTTTTTCTGAAGATGCTTCGAGTTGGTCTAAAGCCAGTAGGGATATATTTCCCGTGGATTGAGCCCTTTCATGTAGTGCTTTAACTTGCTCCAATACGGTCTTTTGTTTGCCGGGTTGGAGAGTAGCAGCTGTTGAGGTTGACGCTTTGTAGACTTTGCGTTGCCTCAGATTAAGGTAGGTCTCGTTATTTGACTCCTCTGAGTCCGAATTTGACATTTGTTTGGAAAAAAAATTTTGTTTGGTTCTAAAATGATGCCTCCTTTTATTTTTTATTGTTTAAACAACATGCGAACTGTTAAACGAAATTAAAAATTTGGATTTAATGAGATGAATCTCTAGCATCATCCTACAGGCTGCGCCATTTGTTGTATTTTTCCCAACAAGTCAGAGTCAGAACTCATGTGCCAAAGATAACGGGACAAAACCCTCGAGCTGTGAGCAATCAAACAATGGTCTAATAGTTGGTAGGGTGCTCATACTAAAAGCACCTACTATATTAGACCTAGCCTGTTAAAAAGGGATGGGAATGGGATAAAGGTACAGCATATTTTTCGCAGCCTGCTGGGAGGCTAAAATGTAAGGCCCTTAAAAGGCCGATTTGTTTTTATACTTACTTGTGATATTGGTGGAATTGGTTCCTATTGTATAAAATACTCCAAACTTCGTGTAAATCTTTAAATGCTCTTTATTATCTGTGCTCTGGTGAACTACTTTACTGACACTTTTTATCTGGCTTACTTTACTAACATAATCTCTTTTATATCTTATTCTACTTAACTTACGGAACTATATTTGGCCTCATAACCGCCAGCTGGTGTCGTCATTTGCCAGTCATCATTTTTGGTTGCAACTTGCAAACCACTGTGCCAATTGCATATTGCTTGCGTTCTCATTTGTTTATGGGCTGCAGGTGTTTCTTTTAACCCAATGTGCATTTGGGTCATAGATCATAGTCGATTGGTTGTTTACTTTTTTTTTTGTATTCCCACAATGTCTTTTGTTTGACATGTGGATCAATCAATACTATGACTATAATCGAACTATGACTATACAACATTCCTCCCTGTCCTTCTGGGTGGTTGTTAGTCATCTGCACTCTTTCTAGACTTGGTTTAATTTTGAGAAACTGTCAGGGTTCTTATGCTTCTTTAAACTGGCGATCTCTCCTGGAGAGTTTATTAGTGGTTGATGAATACTGGAATTTTGGCTTCTGTATGTTTTTCCTTCTTCCAATTCCTGTCCTTGGCGCGAATTCATCTTAGGTTTGAATAGGTCTATGAGGTGCCAAATAAAGTTCCCTTATTTAAGTATTTTGTAACGAAGCATTTGTGGCTTAGTAACATGCTTGAAGTATGCAGGGGGAATTTGCTTAGTAGCCTCCTGGGCGACACCAAATAATAATGCATGAAGTATGCAACGATAAATAGTCAAACACTAATGCATGAAGTATGCAATGATAAATGGCTTAGCACCATATTGGTATACTACAGAATGGCATAGTGGTATACTACAGCATGGTAGGCTGTGCTTTAGACAACAACAACTACACAGCAGCTATATACCTGGCAAAGTACAAAGTGGTATACTACAGCATGGTAAGCTGTGCTTTAGAGTTTAGACAACAACAACAACGCAGCAGCTGTATACCTGGCAAAGTACACACAGCAGAGATAAATGGAAAGGGGAAATAGCGATTGGCAAACAACAATGTACATTGCTTATGGGCTGCACACTACATTGCAGCGACGAACGCACATATGGTTCGGCTGTGATGAGATAAGCAAATTGTTGTTCGTATTAAGCAGCAGCATGGCAATCTCACCGTGTAGTTTTTTTATATGGAGTGCGCATAGCGCACAGAACGAAAACGAGTATAAATAGGGCAGCCAAATGATCGAAAATCATCATTCCGCCGGCACAGTCCAACAGTGCAAGTCGTCTCCAGGAAAAGGTAACCAACAAGGTAAAAAGGAAAAATCTTTTTAAAATATAATATTTATTAAGTATTGTGCCACCAGGGGCAGAGAATAATACCTGTTTGATCCGACCGGCCATAGCTTGAGTTTCTACCCTACCAAGGCCCTCGTGGTGCTTGTCGTTTCTACCCTACCAAGGCCCTCGTGGTGCTTGTGGTGCTTGTCGTTTCTACCCTACCAAGGCCCTCGTGGTGCTTGTCGTTTCTGCTCTACCAAGGCCCTCGTGGTGCTTGTCGTTTCTACCCTACCAAGGCCCTCGTGGTGCTTGCCGTTTCTACCCTACCAAGGCCCTCGTGGTGCTTGTCGTTTCTACCCTACCAAGGCCCTCGTGGTGCTTGTCATTTCTACCCTACCAAGGCCCTCGTGGTGCTTGTCGTTTCTACCCTACCAAGGCCCTCGTGGTGCTTGTCGTTTCTACCCTACCAAGGCCCTCGTGGTGCTTGTCGTTTCTACCCTACCAAGGCCCTCGTGGTGCTTGTCGTTTCTACCCTACCAAGGCCCTCGTGGTGCTTGTCGTTTCTACCCTACCAAGGCCCTCGTGGTGCTTGTCGTTTCTACCCTACCAAGGCCCTCGTGGTGCTTGTCGTTTCTACCCTACCAAGGCCCTCGCGGTGCTTGTCGTTTCTACCCCAGCAAGGCCTTCGGGTGCTTGTTAACGCGGCTACCTATAGGGTGTATTGCCACGTTTGCCGTGCCACTGGTGGCCGAATAAATAACCAGAATTAACACGAATTTGTTCCTCTTTTTCCTAGGTGATGAGAATACCAGAGTGACGAACCACTATACGGAATTCACTTGAGCCGCCCCGAATTCTAAGATACCAGAATACGACACCTTCGGAGGTACCAACTTTATCGAACGCCAGTGAAACCATATATATATACAAAATACATTTATCCTGTAAACAAACCATTGTAATTTGTAACACATCCTTTAAAGACAGTTCTATTAAAGAGAGTTTCCGACCATTGTAAATTTTTCTTGTGTTTATTTTACTTACCTTGGCCAGCCGCGAGTTTTACCCCGGCTGGAAACAAAAACACATCACAATTTGGCGCCCGAGCAGGGACTAGTAAGGTCCACCCCGTGAAACGAAAGAAACTCTCTTTAGAACTATAAACCGACGTACCGAAAAGGGAAAAACCAGACATGTCCGACTCAGAAGATAATTTTGACGTGTTCGCGAGTATAGGAGCGATTTACTTGCTCAGTAAAACCGAACTCGTCACTCGCATGCAACAACAAGGGCTGGACACAGAAGGTAACTTGTCCGTGCTAAGAGCCCGTTTTAGTTCCTACATAAAAGGAGCTAGGCTTAGGAAGTCCACCCAGAACCTATGCGAAGACTTAGAGAGGGCCGCGACAGAAAGGGAATTTAAACCGGCTTGTGAAGCCGTAACCGAAATCGAGCCGAAGTCGCCTATGTACACCGAAATCTCTTTCCAGGTACCCTCTTACGCACCGCCGCCTGCCGAAAACGTACAGCCTAATAATGTCCAACATTTTTTGTAGTCACTTTCAATAATTTATTGATTTATTTATTGCATTGATTTGATTTTTTCAGTACTTAAATTGTTTTTTATATTTATTTAATATACATTAATTTATAACATAAATTTATTTCTTAGATTAATTTGAATATCAACGAATTTATTTTCGTTAAGATTAAGTGTACAACTATATTTCTTTTATTTAATTATCATTAATTTAATAACAAAAATTTTATTTTACATATTCGTTTCTTATGTTTTATATTTTTTTGTATATATATATTTTCATCTTTATATAAGTGCAAAGATTATCTGTTGACCTCTTTTTTTATAACTCTTGGATTTGTCAATGTAAATTTATTTATGACTTTTTAGAAAATTATTTATTTATTTATTTATTTATTTAATTTGTAGTGCGATAATACTTCTATTTACAATTATTAATTTGCTTAAGAGATATAGAAAATTAAATTCTTTACAACTTCAATATTAATAATAATACTAGAATGAATGTATATTAAATGAAAAAAAAATTTAATTATTATTAGGGAAAAGCTACAAGAAAAAAACCCTTGTATGACACTTAGAAACTAAAAATTGCACATAAACCCAAATCCAATATATAGGATATCAAATTTAAGAGGCTAAGAACAAGTTCATTATCGGAATATGAACATCTTCTGAAAAAATTGTCTTGTAAGTTATATAGTACAATCTTAATTTGTTTAACATTAGCTTTATCATGAAGCCTTATTGTTGGATAATGACGTGGCAAATTAAGCATTATCTTTAATATTTTGTTTTGAACTGTTTGAATCTTTTTTAGATGGGTCTCAGCACAGTCAAACCACACTGGGGCACCATAAGTGAGTAAAGGCTGGAAAACAGTTTTGAAAATCAAAATTTTATTATGGATGCCAAGATCTGATTTGCGATTAATGAAAGGGTATAAAATTCTCAATACGAGATTAGTTTTGTTTATGGTGTTCGCAATATGTTTATCAAAAGTCAGTTTCTTGTCAAGTGTTAGCCCTAGGTACTTGCTGTTTTCAGACCATTCAATATCAACAGAGTTGAGCTGTAACATTGTTTGTGGCAAAAAATCTACTTTTCTACGACGCGAAAACCAGATTGCCTGTGATTTTTGAGCATTTGCTTTGATTTTCCATTTATGAAAAAAAGTTTGGAGAATGTTGAGTGAACTTTGTAAGCTATCGAGAGCACTTTGAGGCAATAAGCTAGACGAAAAAAGAGCAGTATCGTCAGCAAACATTGCCAGTTGAGTGTTTTCATCCAATGATGGCAGGTCGGACATGTAAACATTGAAAAGCAAGGGTCCCAGCACAGATCCTTGCGGAACGCCACTGACTGTATCATATAAAGAAGATTTCACACTACCTGCGTATACAGCAAATTTTCGATTGAGTAAAAAACTCCATACTAATTTAACCAAATATGTCGGAAAATTGAACATTATAAGTTTATAAATCAAACCCTGATGCCAGATTGTCTAAAAGTACTAGACCAGTCGAAATCTTTGAATTTAGATTGCTTTTGACGTGATTTTTAATTCTTAAAATTTGATGACTTGTGGAGTGACCAGCTCTGAAGCCAAATTGCTCTCTAGGGTATATGTTTGCATCCTCTATATGATTTAGCAATCGTTGTTTAATGAGCTTCTCCAACAATTTACTAATAGTACTCAATAAACTAATAGGCCTGTAACTATTAGGATTATCTTTTGCTTTACCAGGTTTGCAGATAGCTACAACTTTTGCTATTTTCCAATCTTTAGGGAAATACGAAAGGGTGACACAACAGTTGAAAACTATTGTGAGATATCTGGTGGCCGTTGATGGTAATGCTTTTAGCAATCTGTTGCTCATTCCATCGAGCCCAGATGACTTTTTGGATTGTAGTTGTTTAATCAACTCCTTCACTGAACTATTTGTTAAAAGATTGTTACTATTTACATAACTACGTAAGGAACTGAACTCGAGGAGCTTATCTTGTACAATAGTTTCAGTGGAAATATCACTGAGATGTGATGATATTGTATGATTTTGACAAAAACAGGCAGCCAATGCGGTTACCTTTTCCGATTGAGTAACAAGAATGTTATCGTTAACTCGAAGAGGTGGAATTTGTGTACTTTTTTTCTTTATTATTTTTGTTACCTTCCAAAAAGGTTTAGATCCCTTATCAAAACTAGATAAGAGGTTATTCCATTTTTTGTTTTTGAAAATTTCTATCTCGAACTTTATTTTAGTATTTAAAATCTTGACATTATTCTTGAAAATATCTAGTCTAAACCGAATCCATTTTCTCCTTTCAGCATTGCGCATGCGAATCAATCTTAAGACAGATTCAGGCAATATAAATTGATTTGTGTAAACGGGTTGGGTCTTAGGAATAGATAATTCAGCTGCTCTGTTTACAACATCCATAAAAGAATCTATGAGACTATCAACCTGATCGGTCGTAGTAACTCTTTCAACAGATAATCCATTTAGGTTTAAATTTTCAGAAAGATAGGAAGTGTATCGATTCCAATTTGCAGCAGAATATTTATAGCTGAGAGGAATGAAATTATTTTCGCATACAGAGTCTTGAAGACGAGTGTAGACTGGCAAGTGATTAGAACTTAAGGCGTTTAGTGTAACTGGCTGCGAGAAACGATGTGCATTGTTTGTCACAAAAATGTCGAGCGTTGAAGGATATTGAGACGAGCAACTAGGATAGTAAGTCGGTTCGAGAGTGTGTAACAAAGAAAGCGACCTGTTAACTGCAATAATATCATTAAGAATATTGCCCCAACAGTTCGCTCTCTGACATCCCCACGATTGATGCCTACAGTTTAAGTCTCCACCGATTAAAAAATTATCATTTCTTCTGAGCAATTTTAAAATATCTCTTTTAAACTTAAGTCTCTTCTCATTGTTACCATTTCCACCTGGGAAATATACAGAAAAGACACTAAATCTAGTTGAGTCCTGTAAAACTATTTCAATACCGATAACTTCAATAATTTCAAACTTAACCGCGGGAATGGCAAAATGCTTGATCGATTTATTTATTAAGATAGCTACCCCTCCTCCTTTCGAATTTTGCCTATCAAGTCTGTAGCATGCATAATCAGAAATTCCGAAACTGTTTTCATTTTTAAGCCAGGTTTCAGTTAATAAAGCTAAATCGATTTTGTAGTGTTTCATAAAATCAAATAATTCATGTTTTTTATTTTGAATGCTTGTGGCATTCCAAGTGATAATTTTTGGGTTTATGTCAATCATATTGAATAAAGATATTTCACTGCAAGAGTGGTAATTACATTGAATTGCTCTGACCTAGAACGACAAGAACTTAATTTAGACAATACATCATTAAGAAGGGAAGAGATTTCATCGGAAGAAAAGAGTACGTTACTGCTACAGTTCTTCTCCGCACCAAGTTTATTTGTATTAGTTGATGCAGATGGTGGTACTTTCACGGAAAGAAACATTGCTTCTCTTTTGTTGCAGTGGTGGAAAATTTTCCATGGTGAATTTGACGTGGTTGGATCTCGGCCGATTACTCAAAACCGGTTTTGCGGGAAGATTAATGTGTTGATAACGCAAAGAAATTTTTTGCCTTATCTGAATATATTGTTGGCGGCTTACGCATGATGGATCAGTGGATTTGTGTGCTCCATTGCAGTTTGCGCACTTTAAAGATGTTTGTGGTGCTGTGCAGTCGTTTGTTTTGTGGTTTCCAGAACACGATGAACAAAAAGTTTTTACCTGGCAGTGCATAGCTCCATGACCATACATCTGGCAATTATGGCATTGTGTAATTTTGTTAGGTTGTTGTCTCTTAAAATCCCATTTTACGATAGTTTTGAGAACATTTTTGTAATTGGCACGCAGCTCGTTCATTTTAATTGAGCCACGTTCGATATTTACAATATATATATAATGAATATAGTTCGAGTTTGTTTTTATAGCAATAGGTTTTACATCAACGCATTTTATACCTAGCGTAATTAGTTCATTTTTTAATGTGGTCGTATTATGAAGCTCTAGGCCTGATAGTACCACTTTAAATGGTTTATTACCTCTTTTTTCGTGAGAATAAAATTCATACGATTTAGATTTAAGTTCGATCGCAATTTTGTTGTAGTACTCAAAACTAGTACAGAGAATTTTTTGGCCCAAGGAAATGTTTTTTAGGAGATAATCACTAATATTTAGGCTTTCAATTAGAGCTCTAACAACTTCACTTTTCTGCTTTAGAACAATTAAAGGAGGAACGAATTCTTTAGGTTTGACAGGTTCACTATCATCAATGTCTGCACTATCCATGCGGTCTTCGCATGTAGATTGTAGTGGCAAATAATAGTTATCGTCTTTTTTCACTGATTTACTGGTACTCCCTAAATTGTTAACACTTTTGGTTTTACTAAAATCTTTTTTAAGTCTTTTGTTGTTGACGGTTTGGAGGATGAATTCTTCACCCTCCATTTTACTATAATTTCTTTTAACTGAAATGTTTAGTTAATCACTAGAAACGCGTGCTACACTGTTGACAAACGTCAAACGTGTGTTTTAGAAAATTATTTTTAACTTTAAATTATGTAGTATTTGTGGTATTATTTGGCAGTTTGGTTTACTTTTTGTTCAAGTTACATTTTATTCCTTTTTTTTTGTTTTCAGTATTTTAATAAATTTCTTTATTCTTCCCTTTTTTTAAATTCACATATATTTATTTATGTTTATTGAATATTCTTGAGTACAATAATTTTACAGGAATTTGGTTTTAAATATTGTTATTAAGTATTAGGTATTAGGTACATATTAATTGTATTTGATATCAAAAATATAGAAAAAATTAGTTTTTTTTTTTAAGTGTGTATTTATTTATTAAATTTTCTTTAATATTCCTAACTCTATTGTTATATCTATTTAATGAAAGTTAATTTTTGAATTTACATTACATAATACAAGTTTTAAAATTTTTATGATAGTATGCAAGATATGTAACAAAGTATATTTAAAATATTTCAAAAAGTTGCATTCTGTTCATTTAAATATTAAGTCTTATGATATATTTGTTTCCTTGCAATTTATTATTATCTTGTGTTTACTTATTAGTGAAGAGGTTAAAAAAAATCTTAAACCATCAAGAAAAATATTTGTTGATAATAAATTGTATATAAAATTTTTTTTTCATGTATACATATATATGTATGTATATATGTATGTATATAATATACATATATAAATATATGTTTGGAGAATATATTTTTTTTTTGGAATATTGTATATTTGTATACAGATATTTTTTTTTCAATTTTAATTTTTAATGCTTAGTATATTTGTATAAAAATATATATTCTTGTGTCTTCTCTTAAAAATTTGGTTTTTGAAGATGTTAATCTGTGTGTGTTTTTTGTATGTGTATGTGTTTAATGTGTGTGTATTGTTGTTTTAAGTGTATGTTTCTGGGAGCTCTTTAGGTCTCTCTTTTATTTATTATAATTTTTTTTTTTTAATTTGGGGAATATGTTGAGATCATGTTTGAGAAAAATTAATTTCATATTTCTTTTTTGGTTTGTTTTTTTTCTTATTTGGGGAATATGATGAAATCATGTTTGAGAAAAATTAAAAATTTTTTTTTTTGATCTCGTTAGAATATTTTTTTTTTTTTGGTTCCCTTTTTTTCCCCTCTTTTCAAAAAATTTTTATTTTTTACATTTGGAACTTTTTATCTCGTAAATCTTTTTTATTTTGAACTCTGGGTAGTCTTTTATTCTGGTAAGGTTTTACTATATCTTCTATCTCCTTGTTTCTTTGGTAAGTATTACTTCGAATTTTTGTAATTCATCGATTAGCGGACTTTCGTTTTTTAAATTCCAATTTTCTTCTGCGGACTTTACTATGTTCGTGTGTAAGGTTATGTCATCTTTATATATTTCCGTTGTTGGGCTAGTGTTAAGACTGTGTTGAATAAACTAACGTGTAGAATAATAATAATATGATTCATATCTTAAATGAAAAAAATTTGAATCAATGTAAACTGTGTTGAGTCAATTTTTTCTACACTGCTTCCCTTTTCTTTTTTCTATATCTCTATATCTATTTCTACCTCAAAATATTTGATTGCCGTAACCTTCTCATTGCATCATATGACACCCTGACACTCAAATGTCAAAACATAATGTTCATGCAATTGTGCATCTCTGCACTAAGAAAAATCTGCATTCAAAAAGGCTGTATCGCTGAACCGAGCCGCCGCCAAAAGTTCAACCGAGGTTTATTGGCATCACTGCCATAAACTTTTCGTTGAGTTTTTTTGACAGTCGGTTTCATCGATACAGCACGAGGATGATGTCATTTTTCGAATTGATTATTCTTCTTGTAACAACCACCGGGACAAGTTCGCCTCAAGTACAATTTATAAAACTCAATGTGCAAAACTAAAATTCTAAAAGTTATATTTTCTTTGAAATCAAAAAATAAAATTTATTAATATATTACATCAAGAAGAGAACGAAGTTTTTAGTCAACCTCAAAACAAGGAAAAAGAAACTTGAAGTTTGGCGTCAACAAAAACGCCATAAGAAGCCACCACAAATGAGACGACGAACAGACAAACCACGTGGTCGCTGCGACGCTGCCCACCAGAAGAACGCCCACAATAATTAAGTTTCGGAATCCCAGTTTCATATAAACATTTGGTCCAATCGAGCCATATTCGATATATATATATATATCGCCAATCGACGCTCAACGCCGCTCAAGGCAAAAAACGTTCTTTTAAGAACTTGTTTTTTACAATACGTGCTGGAATACATGTTTTTTCAAACGACGCTCAACGCCGCTCAAGGCAAAAAACGTACTTTTAAGAACTTGTTTTTTTACATTACGTGATCGAATACACTTTTCAAACTACGCTCAACGCCGCTCAAGGCAAAAAACGTTCTTATAAGAACTTGAAGGAAGATACACCATTGCTTCGATTGGTGTCAGGGTACACCATTGCTTCGATTGGTGTCAGGAGGGAGAAGTCAAGTCATCAGCAAGCAGCAGAAGAAATCATCAGCAAGCAGCAGAAGACCAGGAGAAGATTCAGAACAACGTTAAACTTCATGTAAAGGGTGAGTGTGAATTTCGTTTTATTTCATATTGAAAGGCTTATGTAGTACATAGTTTCCGTTATTTCATACGGGTTTTTTTTCTCTTGTGCGGCTTGACGACGAAAAGTTGGCGTCACTCTCCATCTCTTTTTTTCATCGCGCAATCGGTCGAGATAAATTCATTTTCGAAATTAAAGTCATTTGGCGTGATAATCTTGTTTTTTTAAAAAAAAAAAAAAAAATTCTTGAAAAAAGAAATAATCAGTCGCTTCTCATCGGTTTTTCTGAAAACCAAATTTAGAAAAGTTTTTTTTTGTGCTGCTCGTGTTTTCACCTCTTGATATTTGGTGGTAGTTTTTTTTATTATTCGTGGAGTGACTTCGTATACAGTGTGAAAGCTGTATTTTGAGTACAGTTACCATCACGCTATGGTATAGTTTTTTTATATAACGTAAAGGAAGTTTTTTGCCGTAACGTCACAATTCCATTTCGTCAATTATTATCAACGGTGCTGGTCCTCAGGTTCCATTGGGACACATAATTTTTTTTAATTCTTTTTGAATTTTGTATAGACTTAGTTCTACAATTCAATTTGTTTTTTTTCAAATTTAATTTTTTTTGAAAGCTCATTCATTACTGCTAGTTTTTCTTCGCGTTCTTGGCATCTCTTTAAGATTCTTTTGCAATCGATCCTCATCATAGGATAAGTCTTCTTATAGACACTTCTCTCACTTCGCTTTAATACGTTTTTAGAATTCAATTTGAATAAACTCATTTGAAAAGTTTTTTCCTCACTGAACTTGTGCATTTGCTCCAACTTTTCAAATATTATTACTGTTTTTTGTTCAATATTTTTTTTTGAAAGCTCATTCATTACTGCTAGTTTCTTCGCGTTCTTGGTATCTCTTTAAGATTCTTTGCAATCGATCCTCATTATAGGATAAGTCTTCTCGTAGACATTCCTCTCAATCAGTTTTTTTTTGATACTGCTCTATAGTTCAATTGAATTTAAGCTCATTTTGGAGCCTCTTTAAGATTCTTTTGCAATCGATCCTCATTATAGGATAAGTCGTCTTATAGACATTCCTCTCACTCAGTTTTTTGATACTGCTCTATAGTTCAATTGAATTTAAGCTCATTTTTGGAGCCTCTTTAAGATTCTTGTGCAATCGATCCTCATTATAGGATAAGTCTTCTTATAGACATTCCTCTCACTCAGTTTTTTTTTTTATTTTATAAGGCTCTCGGCCTGCCGACTCAAAAGCTAACTGGTCTAAACCGTACACTTCCATTTTACTGGTAAATATTTTTAAAAATGTCACAATTGGACGACTTAATCTTCGCGGCAGATTTGCTTGTCAAATTTTATGCCTCAGCAAAGGAAGTACCTGAGCACCGTCATTCAATTGCGACTTTGGAAGCTAGAAAAACCGAATTAACAGATCTCTGGCAAAATTTAAAAGAGACTTATGCCAGATGCGTTCGTCGTGTGCCAGCTGTAGATGAGGATCCCCTCGATATGGATGCCATCGAATCCAAGTATAGACACAGCAATGAAACCTATATCAATTGCTTAGGTTTATTTCTCGAGCTTCAAGCAAAACTGAAACCCGATCCTACGATGCCCTCAGCTACCAGCGCTCCGCCGAAATTCGGGTCTTCCCATTGCATCAAATTACCACCATGCGACACGGAAGTGTTTCACGGTGATTACCTTTCCTGGCCGGCATTTCGGGATATGTTCGATGCCGTGTATATTCAACACCCAAAATTGGGTGAAGTGGAAAAGTTATTCCATCTCCGTTGTAAAACAAGAGACGATGCTTTCAAAACGATCAGTCAATTTCCTTTAACAAACGCTAGTTTTGCACTTGCTTGGGCTGCTTTGCGTGCTACATATGAGAATACTCGTATTCTCGTTAATAACCAAGTAAAAAATATTTTCAATTTGCCCGTAGCACACGAAGAAAGCTCAAAATCCATTCGAAGCCTTCAAAGCAAAATAAATGATTCTCTAGCCGTACTCAAAGCTCATCATGTTGATACAAAAAATTGGGATCCAATCCTTGTTTTCGCCTGCTGCAATAAGATGCCCCAAGTCACACTATCTCTTTGGGAACAATCCTTAGATGATCCCACAAAAGTACCAACATGGAAGCAGTTGGACAAGTTTTTAAGTTCGCGTTTCCAAACCCTCGAATCCATTTCAGACATCACTTCCTCAAAACCTTTTGCCTCCAATTCTCAAGTCCCTAAGAAAAACACTTCTCATAAGCCTAATAAGGTGAATGCATTTCTTGCGAAGGCGGGAGGAACTAGATGTAAAATTTGCTCGGCAGAGCATACCATTTATGAGTGTCCAAAATTCTCAGCACTACCAGTCTCATCTCGAATCGAAATTGTAAGAGAAAAGAAAATGTGTAACAATTGCTTGGGCACCAGTCATCAAAAGGCTTCGTGTTCTAGTAAACATTCGTGCAGTGTGTGCAAGAAAAGACACCATACACTATTACATCTTGCAACCAATCCCACTTCAGCTACAAATCAAACTTCAAATACAAATATACAGTCCACTTCTCAACCACAGGCTATACAAAAGCGTCAAATGTCTGCATCCTCGCAACCTTTCTCTCCTCAAGCAACATACCAAAATTTTGTGGTGACCTCTAGCAAAAGAATTCTGTTGGCTACTGCCTTAGTCAGTATTGTAGGAAAAGACACAGTGCATACTGTGAGAGCACTCATTGATCCCGGTTCCGAAATATCCTTCATTTCGGCAGCAGTGCAAAAACGTCTGAATTTACCATGGATCGACAAAAATACCACTATTTCTGGAATTAGTGGAAATCTCTCTATTACTTCAAAAAAACTTTGCTCCTTTGCAATTACTTCTGCTAATCCGCCTCAAGTCACCATTTTAGCTCAAGCTATTGTGCTTAAAACTCTCACTAACAATCTTCCAAGTAATTCCTTCTCGGTAGTTAATCCTACCATTTTCGAAGGCCTCCCATTGGCCGATCCCACTTTTAATAAATCCTCTCAGGTGGATCTTCTGATCGGTGCTGATCTTTATCCATCAATAATTCGCAATGGAATTAAACATATTTCCGACTCACTTCTCGCTCAAAACACCATGTTTGGTTGGATACTGTCAGGCCCAGTTCCAGATTCGTTTCAATCTTTCAACACTACCATCGTTTCCGATAGCACTTCTTGCAATTTAGACACTCAAATTCGCAAATTTTGGGAGATTGAAGAACTACCCTCTACAGTTGTTCGTTCGTCAGAGGACGGTTTCTGCGAAGAACTCTATAAAAAAACCACTTTCAGACGTGCTGATGGTAGATTTGTTGTCCGACTACCATTTAAGCCAAAGCCTTCAAACACCACGCTCGGTCACTCTCGGTTTATCGCCCTAAAACAGTTTTCTAGAACTGAAAAATCGTTAGCGTCAAAAGCAGATTTAAAATCACAATATAACAACGTCATATCTGAGTACCTTTCTCTTGGTCATATGAGAAAGGTTACTCCATTGGAACGCGTTGAAAACGGTCAAGTAAAATCCTTTTATCTTCCGCATCACGCGGTCATAAAACCGGAGAGTACTTCGACAAAAGTACTTGTCGTTTTTAACGCCTCCAATGCCTCAGCAAACGGTGTCAGTTTGAATGATTTAATGTATCCTGGCCCTATTTTGCAACAAGACTTATCTTCTTTAATCATTCGATGGCGTTTTTACAAGTATGTGTTTAATGCGGACATAGAGAAGATGTACCGCCAGATTCTGATCGACCCTCGAGATACTCCCTTTCAACGGATTCTTTTCCGCACTTCTCCTCACTTAGAAGTTGAGGATTTCGAGCTATTAACTGTCACGTTTGGCGTGAATTGCGCTCCTTACCTGGCTATCCGCACCCTTCTCGAGTTAGCACGGATAGGTAAAACTGATTTTCCTCTTGCCTCAAAAATTCTCCAGTCAGAGTTCTACGTCGATGACGTTCTGTCCGGTGCTCATAGCATTCATTCCGCTAAAAAGGCACAATCCGAGCTTATCACTCTTCTCGATTCAGCAGGATTTCCACTTCGCAAATGGACCTCAAATGCTCCTTGTTTACTTGACCATTTACCTCGCGAACATATTCTCAATGAAAATTTTTAAAGCTCGATGCCGACAGTAATACTAAAACTTTAGGAGTACGCTGGAATGCCAAAGAGGACAAATTCTTCTTTGTCATTCAACCAATTGTTCTATCCGAAAGTCCAACTAAACGCGAAGTATTTTCCCAAATAGCTCGCATATTTGACCCAGCGGGTTGACTAGCCCCCGTGGTAATAGTCGCAAAAATGCTTATGCAACGAGTTTGGGCAGAACACACTGATTGGGATGATCCTCTCCAACCTGAGTCTTTTAAAATCTGGAAAAATTTTGCCCTTTCGTTAACCAATATAAAGAAAATAAAAATACCTCGATGGGTTGATTATTCTCCGTCGTCAGATATCCAATTTCATGGTTTCTGCGACTCATCCGAAAAAGCGTACGCCGCCACCTTATATCTTCGTGTTCATCAATCCGATGGAGTTTTTACCTCACACTTGCTCTGCGCAAAATCTAAAGTTGCGCCAATCAAAACTGTGTCCTTACCACGCCTTGAGCTGTGTGGTGCACTTCTACTTTCCAAATTAATAAAAATTTACGTATCAAATTTTCCTGTTCACGCCTATCAGACTTTTTTATGGACCGATTCGTCCATTGTTTTAGCTTGGCTCAAAAAACCACCCTGTGTGTGGAAAACATTTATTGCAAATCGAACGAGCGAAATTTTAGAAAATGTCGGAAATGTCACTTGGAGACATGTGAAATCTGCTGAAAATCCAGCTGATTTAGCCACTCGGGGTGTAATGCCTTCAGACTTGATGCGCAACTCATTTTGGTGGTATGGCCCCTCATGGCTTTGCCAACCAATCTCGCTATGGCCGCAAACTCCTACTATCGCCCCCCGGGTCGAAGATCTCGAACAAAAACCAGTTGTCTCATTGATAGTCCAACAGGATTCTGACGATATTCTTAATCGTTTTTCATCCTTACCTCGTGCTATGCGTGTACTTTGCTACATATTCCGTTTTTACTTTAAAATCTCAAAAAGACAAAATACGCAGTACACGTCTCATGACATTACTCCTCAAGAAATGCAATTTGTACAAAACCGCCTGATAATACAAGCTCAAAAAAATCACTATCCAACGGAACATTCTCTCTTAATGGAAGGCAAACCCATTCTCCAAAAAAGTTCGATCATTTCATTTAATCCATTCCTGGACTCAGACCATCTCCTTAGGGTCAACGGTCGACTATCTCAGTCAGATCTTTCCTATAATGAACGACATCCTCTCATTTTGCCTCATAACTCAAGATTTTCATATCTCCTCACTCAATTCACTCATGAAATTTCTCTACATGGCGGCAATTCTTTAATGCTGCGACTCTAACGCAAAAAGTTTTGGATTCCCAAACTAAAAAATCTCATAAAACTCTGTATACAACAGTGCAAAACCTGTGTTATTCACAAAAAAGTGTTAAGCAAGCAATTAATGGCTGCTTTACCACCTGAACGATGTACCTTTTCGCCACCCTTCACTTTTACAGGGATCGATTTCGCTGGCCCATTTGTAATAAAAACATTTAATGCAAGAAATTGTCGTATGACCAAGGGTTACGTCTGTGTGTTCGTCTGTTTTTCAACTAAGGCCATACACCTTGAGGCCGTCAGTGAATTATCGTCTGAAGCATTCTTGGCTGCATTTGCGAGATTTGTAGCACGACGCGGCTTACCGAAAGAAATATATTCGGACAACGGCACCAATTTTACTGGTGCTGACGCGATCTTACGCAAAGAGTTAAAAAAAATTCTCACTTCTAGTCCTCAAGAAACTCAATCCTCCTACGGTGTTCAAGGCCTAAAATGGAATTTTATTCCTCCAGGTGCTCCACATATGGGTGGACTCTGGGAGGCTGGGGTCAAAAGCTGCAAAAATCACCTTCGGAAACTGAGGACCAGTACTCGACTCACTTTTGAAGAATTCTCAACGGTCTTAGCGCGCATCGAAGCATGCTTAAACTCACGACCAATTTCATCCATGTCAAATGATCCTTCTGATCTATTGGCTCTAACGCCGGGTCATTTTATTCGCGGTAGTCCACTTTTAGCATTTCCCGAACCAAATTTGGCTGACGCCAATTTGTCTCTCATCAATCGATGGGAAAAAGTTAAATACCTCCAACAACAATTCTGTCGTAGATGGAAAGACGAGTATCTAAAAGAATTACATCAAAGACATAAGTGGCAATCGCCTCAAGAAGATATCAAGTTAAATGACTTAGTAATTATAAAAAACGAAAATCTTCCATCCAGTGAATGGCGACTTGGGCGTGTTGAAAATGTACACCCCGGCGCTGACGGAAGAGTTAGAGTGGCGACGCTCCGAACGCAAAACGGTGAAATTAGCCGTCCAGTTGTCAAGCTGTGTCTTCTACCCATGAAATAACCAAGAACAATTTTTAGTTCTTTTAAAAATCATTATGCAACATTTTAGTTTATTTTTATGTGCCTTTCAATATTGTATGAAAATGAAATCTACACTCGCTTTTTTTTTTTCAATTAGTTCATTCAAAATTCTTTTTGTGGTAAGGTGGTTTTTTGGCGCTTCCCGCTCTTCATAATATTCAGTTGTTCATAATTAATAGTAATTTTTTGGCGCTTCCCGCTCTTCATAATATTCATTTGTTCATAATCAATAGTAATTTTTTGGCGCTTCCCGCTCTCAATCATAATACTTTTCGCTACAACTTAATATTTGGCGCTTAACGCACTCATAGCTCTTTACTTGGCGTATCACGCCAAGGGGGGCAGTAATGTTCATGCAATTGTGCATCTCTGCACTAAGAAAAATCTGCATTCAAAAAGGCTGTATCGATGAACCGAGCCGCCGCCAAAAGTTCAACCGAGGTTTATTGGCATCACTGCCATAAACTTTTCGTTGAGTTTTTTTGACAGCCGGTTTCATCGATACAGCACGAGGATGATGTCATTTTTCGAATTGATTATTCTTCTTGTAACAACCACCGGCACAAGTTCGCCTCAAGTACAATTTATAAAACTCAATGTGTAAAACTAAAATTCTAAAAGTTATATTTTCTTTGAAAGGTGCCATGACATTTGGCCATGTGCCATATGGCCATATTTCAAAATATGGCCATTTGACACTTTTCAATTGTGTCACATGGCCATATGGCCATTTGTCGCTTTGGCAATGTGTCATTTGACCATTATGGCCTAATGACACTTTGAAACTTGTTCTTAAAGTGCAAAAATTCACAAAATAAAGATTGAGATTTCTTAAAAAAGAATTATAAATAATATTTATAATTTGGAAACATATGCAAAGATGTTAAAATAAAATGGCGTTGAGATTTTCCAAAACATTATCATTATCAGTTTTCGAAGAAAAGATTTTCAATTGGATATCTATAATAGTAGATAAGAATACATAAACATAAATACATATGTATGTATGCATATTTATATGTACATTCATACTTTAAGTTTAAAGGTGAATGATATACAAAAATGGGGTGCCTATTGATTCGCACATTTTATTACGCATTCCATTATTATGCTTTTGACACAATTATTTTTGTTTACTTCGCATTGCGTGTTTTGTTTTTCTGTTACTTAGATTTTCAATCATTTCGCTGCACGGTAACTTTGCATTTCTTATCTTGCTAACCATGTGTTTCGCATTTCCATTGAACTTACAAATGATTATTTGGACTTTATTTATCTCGATAACTGTTTTTTCGCATTTTGTCTCGAAGCTAATCTATTGCTTTGGCATTCAATTACTTCGCTCATTATCAGATTATTATTATGGATATGTTCAGTTTTGGTGTTCAACTGAATGTTTTTGTTAATAAAACAATGCACCCAATATGTATTTCGAAACTTGATACTATTTCTGACTAATTGGTTCTGAAAATGCTTCTTAAATATGATATAAATCTTCTATGATTCTAATCAATTTTCAAAAAAGTTTGATGAAAATCTTAGAACACTGTTAAAATAACCGGTAGAGTTCAATTTTTGATTATTTCGCCATCGTTTGATTGGCATTTTAATTTTGTGGATGAAAAAAGAGGCTAGAGGTGTAAAAATTCGCGCGAATTTTTTTATTTTCACACACAAAATTGATTATCTGATGGAAAAAACAAAAAAAAAAAAAAGATTGCGCTTGCTGCGTTTCGTGCAGATGATGACGATCATTTTTGTTTATCATTCACCTTTAAACTTAAAGTATGAATGTACATATAAATATGCAAACGTATTTATGTTTATGTATTCTTATCTACTTTTATAGATATCCAATTGAAAATCTTTTCTTCGAAAACTGATAATGATAATGTTTTGGAAAATCTCAACGCCATTTTATTTTAACATCTTTGCATATGTTTCCAAATTATAAATATTATTTATAATTCTTTTTTAAGAAATCTCAATCTTTATTTTAACTAAATGTAAATTAAAATGTTTTTACTCACGTGGTTATCATGCGCGAAGTGCAGAATTAACATTTGCTTGTATCCACAAGAAGGTACAACACTAAAAGTACCAAATTGGCAACCATGAATATACTTGTTAAAATTTCTTGCAACTGTAAAATTAGCTACTTACAAAAAAAAAAAAACAAGACGATAAAAAAAGGTTCAGTTAAATAGCCTTGAACTAAAAAGCCCATCCAAAATATACGCATAACATTTTGTTTTTGCTCGAAACACCTGCAAAAAATATGGTCAAACGACACTTTGAAAATGTGTCAAATGACCATATTCTAATATATGGCCATTTGTCACTTTGAAAAGCGTCATTTGGCCATTTGGCTAAATGACACAAAAAAATATGGTAAAATGACACATTGCCAAAGCGACAAATGGCCATATGGCCATGTGACACAATTGAAAAGTGTCAAATGGCCATATTTTGAAATATGGCCATATGGCACATGGCCTAATGTCATGGCACCTCTTTGAAATCAAAAAATAAAATTTATTAATATATTACATCAAGAAGAGAACGAAGTTTTTAGTCAACCTCAAAACAAGGAAAAAGAAACTTGAAGTTTGGCGTCAACAAAAACGCCATAAGAAGCCACCACAAAGGAGACGACGAACAGACAAACCGCGTGGTCACTGCGACGCTGCCCACCAGAAGAACGCCCACAATAATTAAGTTTCGGAATCCCAGTTTCATATAAACACATAAGAACCGTCAATGTTTTTGGCGTGTGCCCTAGTAATCAAAGACCTAAATGCGGTGTTGCATCACATAACACCATGACACTCAAATGTCCGAACATAAGAACCATCAACGTTTTTGGCGTGTGCCCTAGTATTCGAAGACCTAAATGCGGTTTTTCTTTGATAAAAAATGTTCTGGTTACTTGAGCTTCTATATTGTTATGGATCAAATGAATAGTATTTAGTCAACAATTTTTTTTGTTTATTTTGTAGTAGGTAAAATAACTAAAGTTTTTTTTTCTTTTTTCTTTTGAACTTGAGCTGCTTCATTCTGAATGAAAAAAACTACCTTTGGTGGTTGAACGAAAAAAAAAATTGTCTTGTAATAGTTGAATATGAGTGAAATTTAACAAGGTGAAGTTTTTTTTTGTATTATTTTGTTGGTTGTTATTCGTAAAAATGTTTTAAACGGTTATTATGAACAGTCACCTGTTTTTTCTTTATTTGAACTACACTATTAATGTCCTTGATGATTTTTACTATTGTGTATGGGCCTTTCCAAACTTCGTCCTACTTGTGGTTTATATTTGGGTTCTTTATTAGGATTTTATCTCCTATATGGAAAATATTGGGTCTTAATTTTGTGTCATGATAGTTTTTAGAAGTTATTTTGCTCTGGAGAAGGTTTTTCCTAGCTATAGCGTAAGTTTTTTTGGAGTTTGTGTTTTAGAACATAATAATAATTTTCGTGGTTTTATAGGGGCTCGGGATCTCTTTTTAGATTAGAAGGTACACTAGAAGTAAAACCGTAAAGGCGATCCATTGGGGTTAAATTGGTTCCCTCATGTATACTATTATTGTATACGAATGCTGCAGTTCTGAGGTACTGATCCCAAGTTCTTGGACTGTCGTCACATATAGTGCGGAGATATTCCACTAAAAGCCTATGAGCACGTTCAAGCGAACCATTTGATTGTGGGTGGTATGCAGTAGTCTGAAGTTTCTCGATCTGTAGAAGTTTACACACTTTTTTGAATAGTTTCCCTACGAATTTAGCACCTTGGTCGGTTACTAGCTGCTTAGGTATTCTATATCTTGTAACTATTTGTTCGAAAAATATGTGTGCCACTGTTTCAGCTTCGGCGTTGGGCATAGCATACCAATCGACGAGTTTTGTCAGATTATCTTGGAAATTTAGAATGTACTTGTTTCCGATTTGAGAATCTGGAAGTGGTCCCACAATGTGGAGGTATACCTTGTCAAAGGGTAAGTTACAGATGTCTGTTAAATACCATCGGCATTCTAGTTTCGAGACTTGACTTCATTTTCTGAAATTTTTTGCATCTTTTTATGTAGTTGGCTATATCTTTGATCATATTGGGCCATTTATATTTTTCTCGGATTCTCTTGTAGGTCTTAATAACACCTTGGTGTCCGCCAAATGGAGAGTTATGGTAATCATTGAGAATTGTGGAAATTTCTTCTTGAGATTTTATGGTTTCATATCTTTTCTTTGTTACTTCGTCTACTGGGTATATTATAGGAGGGGTATCTAAATTGGTTTTTTCCGCTTCTTCATCGTTTTTTTGGGTTATAGCGAGAACAATATTGTTTGATTTTTTGTCTTCACTATTTCCGGATTTAAAAGTTATTTCTGTCTTTTTTCAACCGTGTGTTCGACCGAATTATTGGGAATTCTACTAAGCGCGTTAGCGTTAGTATTATACTTCCCGGGTTTGTATTCGATTTTATAATCGAATTCGGAAATTTTGTGATGAAACCTAACCAATCGGGATGTTGGGTCTTTGACGCTAAAAATGCCTTTTAAAGGTTTGTGATCGGTATATATAGTCACTTGTCTCCCTAGCAGGTAGTACCTATAGTTTTTGGTTGTCCAAACGATAGCTAAAAGTTCTTTTTCGATTGTCGAATAATTTCTTTCGGCTTTGTTTGGGGTTCTAATTGCGTATGCGATTGGACCTCTCCTTGAGACAGAACCTCACTAATTGCTTCATTGCTTGCATCAGTGGTTAGGTTAAAAGGTCGATTAAAATCGGGATATATAAGTATAGGGGGTGAAATGAGTAGGTCTTTAACTTTCTGAAACGGTTCTTGACATTTTTCTGTCCAGGTGAGTTTTACATCTTTTCGTAGCAGATTTGTCAAAGGTTTAACTACTTTTGAGAAATTCGGAATGAACTTTCGATAGTAATTTGCTACACCCAAAAACGATTGCATTTGTCGAACCGTTTTTGGTACGGGAAAATCTTGTACACCACTGGTTTTACTGGGGTCAAGTATACCACTTCTTTGCGCAGGAATTGGCATTTCTCCAGCTGTACCTTTAAATTGTGCTCTCGCAACCTATCGAGAACTAGTTGTAATTTTCTATTATGATCTACCAAATTCTTTCCGTAAACCACGATATCATCTAGGTAAACAAAGCATTCCAGACCTTGCAGTCCGGTTAAGATATAATTCATTAAACGTTGAAATGTTGCAGGAGCACCTTTTAGACCTAACGGCATCCTTTTGAACTCATAGTGGCCGTATGATGTGCTAAAAGCTGTTTTTGCCCTGTCCTTTGGGTCGACCAGCACTTGATGATATACCACTCGCCAAATCTAGTGTGGAAAAATATCTGGCATGTCCTAATTGGTGGAGAATGTCTTCGATTCGGGGTAGAGGAAAAGCATCTCCTATTGTTATTTCGTTTATTTTTCTAAAATCTACAACTACCCTCCATCGTACCTCAACGTTTGGGCC
The DNA here is from genome assembly GCA_914767635.1 of Melanostoma mellinum. Lineage (NCBI taxonomy): Eukaryota > Metazoa > Arthropoda > Insecta > Diptera > Syrphidae > Melanostoma > Melanostoma mellinum. Next base: position 113,494,445 of record OU612059.1, read on the forward strand.
TCCTTTTTTTTGGAACTACCAAAAGTGGAGAATTCCAAGGGCTTTTACTCGGTTACACTATGTCGTTATCAAGCATCTCAGCTTGTTGGTCATTGATGATATCTCGTTGCTTTCAGGTAACCTATACATTTTGGTGTTGATAGTTGGTTGATCTTGTTTTGTAGGTATACTGTGTTTTATCGTAGAAGTATACGTTAGCTTATCACTTGGTAGAAAAAATATGTCGTTATATTCCATGCATAATTAATGATGGAATTTTTTTCCTCGTCATTTAGTGTTTCCTCTAGAGTAAGTTGCTCTTTAAGATTCTTTTCACTGGTAGTGTTCGTTGTCACGTTAGTATAGTAACACTTCAGTTCAGGGATACTTGCAATATTGTTTATTGATGTGTTTTCCAAAGGCACGTAATTTTTTAACTCTATTAGATGTAGTACAACTTGTTTGATAGTTGCATTGTGTTCTAGAGTGTTTGTGACCGGAACAGACACCTTTTCTCGTCCTCCTGCTACAATACAATTTCCAAGAAGGACTACTTTTTGGATATGCTTTGATAAGCAAATCATATCTTCGTTGAGTTTGACCGGTAGTTCTACGATCATTTTTGATCTTTCTGGTATCTGAATTTTTTCTTTTAAAATTATTTTTATTCTACTACTCGCTTCTTCAGAGATTTTTTCGTTTTGATTTGTATTAGCCGAGCCTCCTAGGGCTGACTTTTCCGTTTTAATTTTATAATCAGAGCCGCGTTGGGTTGTTTTTAAATCATTTGCTTTTGAATCAGATCCGCTTTGGGTTGACTTATCATTAGCTTGAATTTTTGAATCAGAGCCGCGTTGGGTTGATTTATAATTTTTGATTTTTGAATCAGAGCAGCGTTGGGTTGATTTAATATTATTTATTTTTGAGTCATATCCGCTTTGGGTTGACTTATCATTAATTTGGGTTCTTGAATCAGAGCCGCGTTGGGTTGATTTATTATTTTTGATTTTTGGATCAGAACCGCGTTGGGTTGATTTATTATTTGGATCAGAGCCGCGTTGGGTTGATTTATCTTTTTGATTTGTTCTTTATTATTCGGTTTGCTATGGATACCAGAGCCTCTACGGGTTGGCATTTGTTCCCTACTAATTATAAATTTTGTTAGATTTGGTTTACCTTCTGTAACGAATGAGGATGTTTTAGCCATATCAGAAAGTCTTTCTGCAAGGTCTATTTTCCTCTTTCCACAAGTGTCTTCTTTACTATGGGAATTGCCATGATTAATACCAGAGCCTCTACGGGTTGGCATTCGTTTCTTTGTTCTGTCGATTACTAATTTTGTAAAACTTGATTCACCTTGTGTAACGATTGAGGAGGTCTTAGCCATATCAGAAAATCTTTCTGCAAGGTCTATTTTCCTCTTTCCACAAGTGTCTTTTTCCTGATGGTTACAATGAGGTCCATAGGAGTTATCTCCATTTTTTGTATTTGGTAATTCGTGAACCCCTGTTTTTGAATCTAACAGTGGAGTTATATATTCTTGCTTGTTGGTGATGAATTTTAAAATCTTTTTGGGACCCTCCACATTACAGTGTGGCCCAATGAAATTATATCCCAATATTCCGTCATCTGGAATGGGTAATTCATCTTCAACTACTTGAAAGTTGCAAGAAGGTTCCGTGGGTATTTTGGATTTTCCAGTACATTGTCCAAGTGTTTTACCTGAACCAAATGGAGTATTTATGGATACGTTTCTGGTTTTGTCAATTTTTGTGTTTTGTTTTAACACCTTCCTCCTAATGAAGCTGACTTCAGATCCAGTATCCACTAGCAGACGAACGGTTTTTTTTTTCAGTAAAATCTGTTGGGATTTCAACAGAAGGCAACTCATAGTTTTCGGAAAACTGTTGTGTTTCAGTATACCCTTTAAATTGTTTGCTATTTATCGTCGAGCCGGGGTTTTTTCGGTCGACGATGGAGCGTTTCCCGAAGTTTTGTTTTCCCACCTGAGTTTTAAACTACATTGATTAACGGAGTGTGAGTTTCTTCCGCAAAAATCACATTCAGAATTCATTTGAAAAACCCTCACCCTAGGATTTAACTCGTTCCTATTTTGGGTTGAGAAATTGGGTTTGAAATTAGGCTCGTTATGAGTATTCCTAAATGGATTTGTGTGGTTTTGCTTTGGAACATACTCGTCTCTATTGTTTCTATTCCAGTTGCGATCTTGGAATTTTGTGCTTTGATAATTTGAATTATTTTTTCTGCGGCAGAGTCGGGTCAAATGCCCGTAGGTTTTACAGTTTTCCCATACGGGTGTATTTTTCCTTTTCAAACAATCCTCGTATGTGTGACCTTTAAATTTGCAAAAACTGCAAGTAATTTGGGGTTTTGTTTTGTGTTCTCTACCTTGGCTTTTCTCGAAGTTTTTATCTACAGGAATCGTTTTCTCTGGCAAGTATGGTTGAAACATTTGCTTCTGTGCCGCCCCTTTTTGCAGTTTTTCCATCATGAAAGCTTTTTGTAGAATGCCTTAAAAAGTGGGTTCGGATAGCCCTAATAAATACTGCCCTAGATGGGGATTTAGAACCCCACTAGCGAAAGAGGATATGGCAAAATCTTCCAACTGCGTTTTCACAGTGTCCGCATTTTTAAGATATTTTATTTCTGCTGCTTCGCGGCACTGTGCCAACTTGTGGCGAAGTCTTGAAGCAAACTGTACTATACTTTCTTGTCTTTCCTGTTTGCACGATGTTAATCGCGTCACTAACTCGTTATAGTTTTCTACTGGGAGGTATGTCCTACTGAGGAGATCCTCGGCTTCCCGAAAAGTTTCGGGTCTGGCGGTATCTATTAGGTCGTATGCTTCACCTCGCAATCTTGTGGTGAATAAACTTGCAAAAGCTTCCTTTTCCTCCTCTGAGAGACAAAACATCACCTGCCTACAAAATCCAATGAATGTTTGTAGTTCTTGGTAGATTTTTGGGTGTCTCTCTCCGGAAAATAAAGGAACGACCTGGGCCGTAAGCTTGATAATTTTCGTGTTATCCACCGCCATGTTTAAATTAATGGTCTCACTTTCTGAATCGGAAAAATCTTGGAATTCCAAGTTAGTTTGAGACTGGTCCGTAAAGGAGATTTGGGGTGGGGTCTTTATTTGAGCTATACGATCAGTCAGTTTAGTACGAAGGAGTTTAGAAGGATTCCCTGGAAAATCAGAGAATCTGTCTTTAACTTTGCTATCTGTTTTAGCCGTTCAAGCCTTTGTTTTTCTGAAGATGCTTCGAGTTGGTCTAAAGCCAGTAGGGATATATTTCCCTTGGATTGAGCCCTTTCATGTAGTGCTTTAACTTGCTCCAATACGGTCTTTTGTTTGCCGGGTTGGAGAGTAGCAGCTGTTGAGGTTGACGCTTTGTAGACTTTGCGTTGCCTCAGATTAAGGTAGGTCTCGTTATTTGACTCCTCTGAGTCCGAATTTGACATTTGTTTGGAAAAAAAAATTTTGTTTGTTTCTAAAATGATGCCTCCTTTTATTTTTTACTGTTTAAACAACATGCGAACTGTTAAACGAAATTAAAAATTTGGATTTAATGAGATGAATCTCTAGCATCACCCTACAGGCTGCGCCATTTGTTGTATTTTTCCCAACAAGTCAGAGTCAGAACTCATGTGCCAAAGATAACGGGACAAAACCCGCGAGCTGTGTTTATATGTTTCTACAAATATATATATGTATGATTTGTATACAAATAATAATAAGACTAATGTTAATAAATAAATTATGAATAAAAAAATCAGAAAAGAATTTTTCATCTAAAATATTTCATTTGATGGCTCGCTGGTTCAGCCAATTTCGCTGTGGGTGTCGAAGCATAGAAGGCTCTTTGAATACGGTGGGTCTGTGAAGCATTGTTCAGGTGTTTTGTCACCAAAGGCAAATCACCTAGTTTGTCTCTTACCAAATGTGGTAGTTCGTCATGGTGGGTGAATTGTGTAGATGTTCCACTCGATTGGGTAAATGTGATGCCACCACCTTGTGCAGGAGGTATCACTGAGATGTGCGATCCGTCGTGGTATTGAATTTGGACAATTCCATGGGATAGCTAAGAAATGAAAATTTATATTATGTACGAAAAAGAAAGCGTCTGTCATTTGAATCTACTTCAGTCGCGATACCTATTCCAGGAACATTACTCTCTTAATGTGGACAATTGAATGGATTGCTGCAGCGCTATTGTTCGACTCTCCTCGTACTAAAGACAATGTACCAATGGAAAAGTTGAACGAGCCCTATTGAGAATAAAAAAAAAACGGTGGATTGTGAAATTTTTTTCAATGGTCTTTTCTTAGCTGTTGGGATTTAGGAGTAGAATGCGCAAAGTTGGTGTTGTTTCTGATGCTTGAAATCTGTCCAGGTACCTCTTGAACTTGTCTCTTTCCGATAATGGCAGGAAAGCAATGCATTATTTTAACCTCGACAGCCCCAAAGCGCTGGAGATCGAGTGGCAATGTTTAAGACTTTCCTCGAAGTGTTGGTGAAGACACATCGTGGATGATCGACGAATTCGACAGAAGACGAAGACTTGCTGATCTTTGCTCCATTGTAGAAGTATGCTTCAAAATCCTCCATGCTCTCCATCAATTGACACTTGGCTTGCTTACTGTAGTAAGTAATTTTGGGAGTTTTACCTTTCACAAGACTGACAAAGCGGTATGCGCACATATATTTCTTCCAGTGCTTGGATGGTAAGTTTTCATAGGTGAAAATAGCATCAGCACTGGTTGTCGGCATTTCGGGTGGTTCATCGCGTATTGGGAGATCCCTATTGGAAAAAGTTAAATTTCGAATAAGAGCGACTTCTTACCGTCCAGACTCTGGCTGATAAACGACAATGTTCAGGCCATCTCTGGAGATCCAGCGGATGTCTGTAATGCGATCTTCTTGCACTCGACTCTTGTATTTCACAAATTTGATGGCAACATCTCCTGTTTTAAGGATACTCACGATTGCATTTTTTGTCTTAAGCTTTTCAGTGTTGAGTGGGGGGAAACTGATTTTTTCTTCAACTTTACAAATATCGGGATTGATATGCGGCAAAGGTGAAGGAGTTTGAATGGATTTGGGCCGCAAGCAGTCGAATTGATCATAATGTGGAACAGGTTGATGATTTTCATTGCGAAAGTATCCACCGCCAGGATCAATAGGTTTGCGAAAATGATGGTTGGTTGTTTGGTTGTAACTCTGCTCTGGCGGATTCCATCGTGTCATTTTCCATACTATCAAACTGCGATGGTTGCAGATTGTTAAAGGAGGAATAGTTTGACGGAGTGTAAGGAACATTTTCTTGAATTTGAGCCGGTGGCTTGGGCTTGAATTTCTCAGCCGATCGAGAACGAACGAGATGACGGGAGTTACTAGAAGATCCTGTAAGATTTAACGTGGAATTGTGATGCAGTTAAAAAAAGATGCTCTTTTTTGTCGAAACAGCCTGGCAAAAATCCTCGATCGGACCCTCCAAGTGGGTGCCGGGCGGGCAATGTTCACTACATATAGCTTTTATGTGAACGAAAGCTTAACAAAGCGCAACTACAACTTGCAACGGGAAGCTCTGAAACTCAAACGACGATCTCTCATCACAGCTACGCACACATACAATGGCCAACTCTACATCCGCACTGATCTCAACCGCCCATCAGTGCTTGTCCAATCTATAGATGATATTAGAAATTTGATCGGGCCTGCGTTTGATGACAACAGAAACTCTTAGTAAAGTTACAACACATTTTTTATATATTTTCTCTCTTTATTTGCTCTCTTTTTTTCTTTTTTTTTCCCCTTTTTCAATTATTTTTGCTTATATTGTAACTTGTAAGAGATATTTCAATACTTTTTTTTTTCTGCGTATTTAATTTCCAACGTATTTGTTCTCTGTTCAATCTTGCGTCAATTTGCCTACTATTATTATTATAATTTTGTTTTTGTTTTTTTTCTCTAACGTTGTTAACAGTATGACCGATAACTCGAGATGTGTTTTGAATACTATGTGCAACCGATACGAGGGCTTACATATCTGTCATATAAATGCACAAAGTCTGGTTAATAAGTTCGATGAATTCAAGTTGTTGTTTGAAGGAAATCTTATTGACATAATATGTGTATCGGAAACATGGTTTAGTCCCATTCTTAAAGATGATCTCTTTAGACTTAAAAATTTTAATTTATATCGCGCAGACCGTTCAGAGAGAATTGGAGGAGGTGTAGCAGTTTTTATTAGGAAGTCCATCCGTTCGAAAGTAGTTTTTTCTTCACTAGCCGGATCTGCCTTGGACTACATTTTTATTGAAATCCTCAGCGGCTATGATAAATGTATCTTAGGTACTATTTACATGCCACCGGCAATAGCTGACTATAAAATTATAGCTGATATTATAGATGAAATCAATAACCTATCTCCTAATATTATTATGTGCGGTGACATGAACTTGGATCTTTTGAAAGCACAGATTAGTATTCCCTTTAAGGAATCTATGAACGCGCTTAACTTACACTTTGTAAATCAAACTGACCCCACACATTTCATGCCCCACAAAACACCGTCTCTCATAGATGTAATGCTTCTTAGTGATCCCAACTTACTCAAATTTTACAATCAGTTATCACTTCCTGCTTTCTCCTATCATGATCTACTTTTTATTACACTGAATATAAACATCAACAACAAATATCAAACAGACGCTTTCCAATTCTACGATTTCCATAGCATTAATGCCCCATCCCTTTTTGAAGAATTTCTCAGCCTAAATTGGTCTTCGATCTACCAAACTGGCGACCCAAACAAGCAAGTCGAAATTATAAATGAAAATATTAATTTTTTGTTTCTCAAGCATGTTCCTTTAAAAACTCGTGTTGTAAGAAATGTCAACTGTCCATGGATGTCCAGAAATATTCTTCAAGCCATAACAGAAAGAAATAGTCTATACCGTCGTTGGAAACGATTTGGCTGTGAAGACATGCTCGCCCAGTACAAAATCAATCGGAACCGAGTAACAATGTTAATTAGAAAAGCAAAGCTTGCCTATTTCTCTAATAAATTCGACAATAACCGCTCTTCCAAGCATCTATGGGATGAGATCCGTAAAATAGGTCTGGGAAAATCATCTCCCACTTCTTGCGAAACTGCAATTATTGAGGAGATTAACGAAAAATTTATAAATTCGGTTCCTGTGAGGACCAATAGCTCTTCGCAAATAGAATTACAGTCTATTCGCGAAGATGCTTTTTCACTGTCCAATATTGATGTTTATAGAACATGTTCGGCAATTTTCTCTGTTAAATCTAAGTGTATAGGTGTAGACAACATTCACCCTGTTTTCGTGAAAATACTTCTTCCCTATTTATGTTCTTATGTTACCCATTTGTTCAATACGATTTTAACAACCTCTGTTTACCCAAACCTCTGGAAGTACGTGCGTGTGATACCAATTCCCAAAAAAGGCGGAAGCTCAGACTTTAGACCAATCGCTATTTTGCCCTTTCTTTCTAAAGCTTTCGAAAGTATTGTTCCAGCTCAAATAAGGCACTATGTTGAAAATGCTAACCTTATAACACCCTTTCAGTCAGGTTTTAGATCAGATCATAGTTGCACAACAGCTCTTTTAAAAGTTTCAGATGATATCCGAACAGCAATCGATGATGATAAGATCACACTATTGGCTCTACTAGACTTCTCGAAAGCATTTGACTCCATTGACCCTATTATTCTTTGCAATAAACTATGTAATAACTTCAACTTTAGTAACTCTTCAGTTAAACTTATCTTCTCGTATCTTTGTGACCGTGTCCAAGCAGTGTCATGTAAAAACCGACTATCCTCGTTTCTTCCTATCCGCCGGGGCGTACCTCAAGGTTCTATTCTTGGTCCGCTTCTGTTCTCAATGTTTATTAATGATCTTCCTCTTTGTTTATCTTATTGTCAATTTCACTTATATGCGGACGATGTACAGCTATACGTTAATTTTCCCAGTGGCCTAGTTAATGATGCATTTGAAAAGATAAATCGAGACCTATCCGCTCTTTCCAACTGGTCTAACCTTAATCAAATTCAGATTAACCCAGACAAGTCAAAGGCGATTGCCATATATAAACGTGTCCTTGACCCTACCATCTTTCCACCTATTATCCTAAACGGCACTAGGATAGAAATGGTAGAAAGCATAAAAAACTTAGGAGTTTCGTTTGACAGTAGTCTAAAATGGAACTTACACATAAACCAAATTGTTTCCAAGATTTACGGGTCGTTAAGGGGTCTATCCTTAACCAGAAACTATTTGCCTACAGAGGTTAAACTAAGGCTAGTGAAGGCTCTTATCCTACCCCTAATAATGTATGGCTGTGAAATCTTTGCCAATTCTGAATGTGACTCTTTCCGAAGGCTAAATGTTGCTTTTAACTCAGCCACTCGATATATCTTTAATTTGCGGAGATTCGATCATGTTTCCGAACACTCCAAGATAGTTTTAGGATGCAGTCTCAAAACTTTCTTGAATTACAGAACGATCGTTCTTCTAATTAAAATAGTACGATCCAAGAAACCAGTGTATTTATATGACAAACTTCACTTTTCTCAATCAACTCGTAACTTAACTATAAGGCCTCCTATGTATTCTTGCCTCACTTCTCGTAGACAATTCTTCGTACATGCTGTTAGTTTATGGAACGACCTTCCACTCGCAATAAGACGTAAGTCTGAACAGAAAGATTTTAATTTAATATTGTTTAAACATTTGCAGAATGAAAATTGATATGTCTCGTTCATTAATAGCTCTAAATTGTCATAGACGCATAAATATAATCTTTTTCTCTCTTTTTAGTGTTTTTTTCCACTCTTGTAATTTGTTTTTTTTTTTTTTTTTTTACTTAAAATCTCTTTTAAATTCTTTTAAATTAAGTAAATTATGTACATAACCTGTGCTTCTTAAAGACTATGTTCTTACTGTACAGTAGATATATACTTAAATAAATAAAAAATAAAAAAAATAAAAATAAAAATACTTGACAACGGCCTTGTCACCCGAAAAGAGTCGGTTCCCATTAGAACACCGTAATAAAATCGGAATGAGCGCTGTTAGTGACAAGATGGGGAACCGTCTTGTACTACTGCGTGCTGTTGTCATGTGTTATTTGTTCTATGTAGTATTTGTGTAGTTAGTCTTGTGGTGTATCAGCCAAATGGTCTTTGTCGCCCGGCTGCAAACCCCCTACTCCGCAGATTTATGTGTGGAGTAGGTTTCATGTAAATGTAAATGTAAATGTAAAAATACTTATCAGTGTCTGTACGATGTTAGACGGTGACAGCCAAGGTTAGGTTGGATCGCTGGGTGGTTGTGACTTCTCGATAGCACAATCCTTAGAAATCCAATCTCACCATAGATACGAGGTTCCTAGTTTCAGTGGTGGTGTTAGCGTTTATAATCTGTGCCTAAGAATTTAAGTTTGGGGGATAAACCAATCAATAACAAGCTCTCCTGAATGCTTGGCAGGGTCAGGAATAGACTAGCCTTACCCCGATACACGGCTCTGCCGAGGCTGACCTTCTCCTTCCGTAGTTACTCGTGGGACTTCCTATGGAATTTTTGAAAACTAACAAACAAACAAACAAACAAACAAACAAACAAACAAACAAACAAACAAAAAAACGAACAAAAGGACAAAAAGAAATCTGGGGGAGGCAAAGAAAGTTGTACACATTCTCCGATTTGGCTGCAAAGTCGAAACAGGAATGTGAGCCAACGGACAAACCTTCCACCAGTGAGATGCAAGGTTCACACACAGGCTCTCAACCAGCTGCAAAGCCAGCTCAGGTCTATGCAGTGGGAACCAAAAATCTACAAAGAGGGGAAATGGAGGGGTGATCAACGACTCTGTCTCCACCTTGAATGCCCTTAAAATAAAGGACACGGGGAAGGGCCGTCCAGACTGGCAGGGTTAGAGAGGCGATTAGCAACCCTACCCCTGCGGGTCGGTACGTACCCTTGCTGAGTACAATAAATCCTCCAAGTGGTGGAGCGGGAGAGGTGATTAACAACCCCAGCTCGGCCAAGGGGGGGATTCAGATCAAAAAGACGCCCACTCAGATGCGTCGCCAAGCCAGAAGGGTAATTGCAACGGTGGGTGCTAAGCCCGCAGTGGAGAGAACCCCGGGTGAGGTTGAAAAATCGAAGTGGGCAAATTAAATTGTAGAAGAGACCAGCCAAGACTCAACGTCGAAGCGAAACAGGTCGTTTGAGGTTGAAAAAACTCAACCTAAAAAGCCAAGAGTCGGGGTTAGCGTTCCATCGACACTGTTGCCAGGGCAATCCTTTGGTGACGTGGTAAAGGGACAGATTGTTGTCGCGGTCATCGACGGGAGCAATATGGATGGAAACATCTCTACCGACAGGTGGGCGGACGTCAAGGCTCACCTCGTTTTCAGGTTTATACCTGTTATTGAGGTGAATCCGGGACCCCTTCGAAGAATTAGCGACGCTGGCTGGCATCAAAACTGCGTCAAGCTGATCGCCTGCCAAAACCAGAGATCACTTCATCTATATAAACTTGCTGTCAGCGGTTTAGGTGAGATCTGGTCAGGTGCTTAGCTAGAGGTTGTGGCAAAGGAGGATATCCCAAGCAGACCGAGAACTCGTGCCTTGGTACCGGCCCTACATGAATCGCGGGAGATGGTTCTCCAGTTAATTAAGTACAGCAACCCGGATCTGCCAACTCACGATTGGACGGTTCTTGTGATAGAGAAAGAGTCGGTGGGTCGTTATCAGTCGGCTCTTGTCATCCTAAATAAAGAGTCATTAGAACCCCTGGTGGCATGCGGGAGTGTCATTCAGTCCACTGCGAGCGTTGAATCTTCCATCATGGAGACTGACGCGGCAAGTTGCTCTGATTCTTTGGAACAGCCGGGTTGCTCGAAACTGGTTGAAAAGACTATAAAAATAGTGTCTGATCAAGACGCAACTGAAAAGAAATCGTCCGATAAGGACGACAACAACAAAGGTGGAGTCTTAGACTCCGACGGTGAAATGCTTGGGGTTCTCCTTTCTGAGGATGAGTTGCTAGACCCCGTCTCAGATATGGCGGACCTTAATGATACAATGTTGGAGATTAAGCTGGATGATTGTGGCAATGCTGCAGATACTCCAGATTAATCTCCAACACTCCATCAAAGCCTCGGCCGGACTCCTTATCCGACTAAGCAAGTCTGGCGAGGATATAGACCTGATCCAGGAACCATGGATTAATAAATCCGTGGTAAAAGGACTCAGGACGAAAGATTATTTTCTGCTGTATGTGACGCACAAAGGTGAACCAAGATCCTGCATACTGGCAAAGAAAACACTTAACGTATTTTTACTACCTAATTACAGCAATTGCGACACCACAACAGTAAAACTGCAGGCCACCAGTGGAGCTTACTGGCTCACGTCCGCCTATCTAGGCCATGACCAACCGGGGCCGCTACCAGGAGAGACGCTCGAGCGCGTAATAAAAAGCGCAACAAAACTCAAAGCGGATCTCGTAATAGGAAGTGACGTCAACGCACATCACGCAGTATGGGGAAATACGGACGTAAATGAAAGGGGCGAGTCTCTTTTTAATTTTATACTTAGTACTAACATTCTTATTTGCAATATCGGTAACGAACCATCCTTTGTCACAAAGAACAGACAAGAGGTTTTAGATGTTACCTTTGTATCTCAATCAATCTAAGACAAGATTAAGAATTTATTTATTTATTTATTTATTTATTTCGTCAATCAGAGAACATATTCACTTAAAGACTACTTAAGAATAAGACTAACAATGGTATTGATAAGATAGGAACTTGAATTTTAATTGATATATAAACTAATTAAATGGTGGCATGTTTAATACATTAAAAACATACTGTTTAAAAGAATCTCTAATGCAGTTGTCGAAGAAATCTAATCTACTGCAAACTGAGTTGGCTACTCTGATGCAACGAGTAATGGTTTCATTGCGGGCATAATTCGTGCGATGAATTTTCTCATGAAACACACAGTTATTACGAGAAGTTCTACTCTGAACGCGTAAGTTAATTAATAAAAGTAAGGGAGAGCATTTTATGTGGTTTGCTAGTAAATCTCTGACAAGCATTATCCCAAAGTATGTACGTCGATTTTCTAGACTTTGCATGCCAAATAACAAACACCTGGTTTTGTATGAAGGAGTATCGATTCTCCAATTTAGCTTATAGAAGGTATACCTAGTAAATTTTCTTTGGATTTTTTCGATTCTCACACTGGAGTTTTTATAGCAAAACCGTACAGCAATACTCCAGTCCAGATCGAACCAAAGAGTTAAAGAGAGATTTGAGTGTGTATGAATCGGTGAATTCTTTAGTATTTCTAATAATAAAACCTAGTATTTGGTTAGATTTGCTTATTATATAATTAATATGAGGTAAAAATGAAAGCTTAGTATCTTAGATTACCCCCAAATCTTTTTTTTGAGTAACACATTCCATTCACATGAACAGGTCGAGTTTTACGAAAACAGGATTGGGCTGTATCTAAGGATCACTCCTTCTCTGATCACAGATACATCCAATTTAGTCTAACAGATGACACACCATAACCTATAGGCTTCCGTAATTATAGGAAAACTGACTGGGTAAGATTCAGGGAAATCTTCAAACATTGTTACAACTACAATGACAATAGCTTCCCTTCAAACCCCAAGGATCTAGCTAGTGCTCTTAACCATGCCTTGCGTAACTCTTGTCCTCTCACCATAGTAAGAGGGAAGAAGAAACCACACTGGTGGACCAAAGAGCTAGAACCGCTCAAGAAAAGTTGTGCGAAGCTTTTCAATTAAGCCAAATCTTCCAGAAATCCCATAGACTGGGATTTCTATGAGGAATCCTTTAGGACTTACAAAAAAAGGTTACGAATAAGCAAAAGATCCTCTTGGAGAGGATTCTGCAATAAAATTGAAGACTCCTCAGAGGCATCTAGACTTAGGAAAATCCTATCAACGAGTCCACGCATGCCTAGTTCTATAAAAGATGAAAACGGCAACTGGACCAACTCATATGAAGAAACACTAAACCTGCTACTGGATACTCATTTCCCCGGTAGCTCGTTGACAATAACAGACGAGGAGCACTTGCCTTGACTTGCAAACCAATCAGGTAAAGGTCTTATCTCTAGAGATATACTGTTATGGGCAATAAACAGCTGTGAGCTTTATAAATCACCGGGGCCTGACGAAATCATCCCTGCGGAGCTGCAGCAGGTTTCATACATCATCATCTAAAACAAGAGATGATCATGAAAAGATGCATCAGCTACGCCTATATTCCCAAGGCCTGGAGAGAAGCTAGGATCGTCTTCATACCTAAAGCCGGCAAAAGCTCCCATGTAAATCCAAAAGATTTAAGACCTATTAGTCTATCATCCTTCCTCCTTAAAACACTGGAAATAATGATTGACATACACTTAAGACAAGAAATTAAACCTAGTCTGATCTAAACGGCGCAACATGCCTATACAAAAGGTAAATCAGTGGAAACTGCACTCCACTCTCTGGTTTGCACCATTGAAAAATCCCCGCACTACAAAGAATACTCTCTCGTCGCATTCCTAGACATAGAGGGTGCATTTAACAATGTAAACAATACAGCAATCACTAATGCTCTTGATGGGCTGCTCATAGAAGAACACATCAAGAATATGATAACAACAATGCTCAGCAGCAGAATCATTAGTTCCGAATTGGGGAACTACAAAACAAGCAGAATGGCCAAAAGAGGAACCCCGCAAGGAGGAGTTTTATCTCCCCTACTGTAGAACCTGGTCGTTAACAAATTGTTAATCGACCTAGAGGACGAAGGTTTCAAAGCTATAGCCTATGCCGATGATGTAGCAATTGCCGTTTCAGGCAAGCACCCACAAACCCTAGCTGAGCTGCTACAAACAGCACTTAACAAGCTTAACAATTGGGCTGCAGATTGTGGTCTGAACATCAATCCACACAAAACGGAATTAGTTCTCTTTACTAGGAAATACAAAATTCCGGACTTCAGACCCCCAACTATTAAAGGGGTAACTCTCACACTGTCAAATCCAGCTGAATATCTAGGTCTCATTTTTGACAAAATACTGACCTGGAAAACCAATATTGAGGAAAGAGTAAATAAAGCCAACGTGGCACTCTTCTCCTGCAAAAAAAGCCATTGGCGGGGGAAAATGACGCTCTTTTGGAAAATGAAGCAATACACTTCTACACCGATGGTTCAAAAACCAGCGAAGGTGTGGGTAGTGGAATCTACTCAGAAAAACTGAATCTCAGTCTTTTCTTCCGCCTACCCGATCATTGTAGTGTGCTCCAAGCGGAAATTCTGGCGATTAAGGAGGTGCTGTCTTGGCTCAAAGAAAACATCATATCCTCCACGGATATTCGGATCTTCTCAGACAGCCAAGCTGCCCTTAAATCTCTTGCCTCTGTCTCTACAAAATCCATCAAGGTCCAAAATTGTCAGATGTCTCTGAGGGAGATGTCAAATCAGTTTAACATTCACCTTTCATGGGTGCCAGGGCACAGGGACATACCAGGCAACTGTATGGCAGACGAACTAGCCAAAAAGGGCACGACCACTTCCCTACGCTCAGAATGGAACAACATAGGTGTACCTATCGCTACATGTAAACTCCTACTTAGACAAGACGCTTCAAGGATAACAAACACTAGATGGACTGAGAGTAACAACTGCCTTGCAACCAAAAAAGTTAGGCCTTTTGTAGACTCAAAACGCTCGAAGAGTTTGTTAGCCCTGAACCGCCTGTATCTAGGTTCTACCATAGGTGTTCTTACGGGACACTGTCTAATAGGGAGACACGCCAAAAGACTTGGTGTGTTTTCCAATGATTTCTGCAGAAGCTGCATGGACGAGGAGGAGGAAGAAACCGTTCAACACCTTCTTTGCTCATGCCCTGCACTACTTCTTCTTTGATAATACTAGCGACTTAGCTTACATAGACCCTAAAAGTCTTTCGAAATACATTAAAAGTTCCGCGTGGTTCGACTAGCAGGTGATTAACTGGCTAGTCCCGTAATGGAAGATTAATAAGTGATCAACTCGTTAATCTTACATCCCGTTTCTGAGAACAATAGGTGATTAACTTGCTGATCTCTGTGGTATCAGAATGGGCCCTTGCGGCCTAAGTGTGTCAGGCAATGTACTCATTGGCTGACAGCCACTTCCACCTAACCTAACGTTTGTCGAAACAAGAATTAATTTGTTGGTTTTCGTGTTCAACACTACGACTCGACTCCCGTGGCTTTTTGCCTGCAGAGCCATCTCTACTGCTGCTGCAGCATTCTTTGACGATGTTGAGGATGAAGAAGACGAAGTTTTATGGCGATATTTCTCATTTCCTTTACCTGTCGCATGAGGATGATGATTTCTTGTCACTTTTAGATTTTGACTGAGATACAGTGTCGGCATTACCTTCTTCATCAAAATTAGGTGATTTTTGGGCCTTAATGTTTCTTCGATGACGATATCTTTTTTGAAGGATCAATTGAATGCGACACTTTGGAATAAGATGTCGTTGAAGTTCTCCATAGGCTAGAGGTGGAGTCCATGCTGCCGGCTTAGGATTATTGGCATATGGAGAGGTGATATACCTTCTGCACGAATAAACAGAAATATCATGTCGGTCGGGAAACTTAACTTGATCCTCCTTGAGTCATTTTCCTGTGAAACATTCCTTTTTTTGTTTGGGGTTGGACTTGAGGATTATGCTTTACATACAAAATCTGTAAATAAAGCAAAATGAAATGATTAGTTAAATAAATATTGAACGATTTATTTACTTTAGAAACAATTTTCCAAAAATATTTATACTTTTCTGACACAACAACCCGTCAGCAACTAAACTGTTTGATTTCTATATAGTAAAAAAAAAAATTCGAAGGCAAGTGTCAGGTTTCTTAAGCATTGTTGTTGTTTTTTGTGATAGTTCACTTTTGTTCGCTGTTCTGAGGTTCGTTCCATTTCCCCATTTTTTTGTTTTACTACATTTTAGAGGAGATTTTGTGGAGATCCGAAAAAAATGGACCAGAAAAAATTTAAAGTTTGTTTGGAGAAACTAGTCGATTTTTTTGAGATTTCGGCTTTTTACTACTTTATTCGCTCGAAATCCGGATTTCGGTGCAGTGTGAAACCGGTTATAAGCTACGCGAAGCTAATTTATTTAAAAAACATACCAGTTTTTGAATCATATTATTTGCACTTGATTTTATATATGTATATATATCAATCGTAAATTGGATATAATTCACGCTCACACACATTATTTGCACACACTTTAGTTGTTTTTAATGTTATTGTTCGTTAGTTCATTTCGAAAGGACCAAATGATATTGTCTATGTTCGAAAAATATATATCGCTAAGAAATCTTCCGTAAGAAAGATATTCTATAGAATTAAAACACCAATATTCACTTTTGAACCACTTTGGCTTTAATTTTTGCTTTTGTATCAAGAATTCAGTCATATTTTATGTAAAGTAGTATCATTAATTTTGTATATAAATTCTATGTTTTTGTTTACAAAATATTATGTTACAAAATATCTGTTTATTTTATGTTTATTTATGTTGCATTCAGTACATTTCAGTACAGACATCACAGCTAAAACAATTGTCACTGCCTTTTTCAACTCGTGGGTATGCAGATTCGGTTCACCAAAAACTATCATAACCGATAGAGGAACTCAGTTCGAATCTAATCTAATAGAATGATAGAACGTCGGCACAGATCCCTGAAGACATCCATTAAGTGCCATGAAACAACAAACTGGGTAAGTGTACTACCAACAGTTCTCTTAGGTTTGCGTACGAGTTACAAAGAAGACATCAAAGCGACTGCTGCTGAGCTTGTTTTTGGAACACCCCTGAAACTACTTGTTGATATGTTCATGTATGAAGAAACTTCACTGGATCCGGAAATCTTTATCGAGAAATTCCGAAAACACAAGCGACAAGTAAAATCAACACCGTCAACACATCTCTGTTATACAAAACCCTTTGTACACAAAACATTATACACCTGTACTCATACTTTCGTAAGAGTGGACGCGGTACAAAAACCATGCGAGCAGCCATATAACGGTCCATATGCTGTAATGGAACGAATCTCGGATTATGTATCAAAAATCAACATATACACACAGAATATAATTTTGCAAAAATTTAATGGGAAAGATTTTTCACCATGGAAGTTTCAAGTACTAATATACCTTCGTGCGCATGATTTAGAAGTGAATCGACTTAACCAACAGAGGAATTTGCCCTTGTCTCAAAAAGACAAGAAGGCACAACTTATTATCACTTCGTCCATGGATTTCAACCAGCTAAAATTCTTGGTGACATGTGATACGGCAGCTAAAATGTGGACTAGACTTTGAAAAAAGGTCTGGAGTGTCACTCAGTACACTTCAACAGAAGTTTTATGAATACCGAAAGGCAGAAGATGACAACATGGCCAGTCATATATCAGCCATAGAACAAATGGCAAAATAGCTTGAGGAATTGGGCGCTCCAATGGCAGAATCAGCAATAATCACAAAAATCATCTGCAGTCTTCCATCACAGTTTAAGCATTTTAGATCTGCATGGGATTCAAACAAAATTTAACCCAACGTTTAATGAAAGAGGAGATGCTCAATATTGAGAAACCAAATGATTCTCTTTCAGACCAGGCATTGTTTCATCACAGCAAGAAAAAGACATCCGTAGCAGACAAGAAAAAGAACTCAACTTGCGGTTTCTAAATTGGAATTAAAAATCAAACGTTAATATTGTTTCGAATCCTTCGATCCCGAAGTTATATGGTTTACCAAAAACTCATAAACCAACACTTAAAATGCGACCAATCATTTCAAATATTGATGCCCCTACTGAGAAAATATCAAAATGGTTATTGTCTGAGCTCCAAAAGTATGAACAGATGAAAAGCAGAAGCATAATCAACACCTCGGAATTCTTAGACAAAGTTCAAAATATTAAAATAAGAGACAATGAAGTTCTTGTTTCATTTGACGTAGTGGCATTATTTCCTAGTATCCCAATCAAAGAGACATTAGGTTTCTTGAAAAAATGGCTCGATGAACAAGAAACCAATGAAGAAAAGAAAAAGATTTACCATGATGCTGCAAGCTTGTGTATGGAATATAATTGTTGCCAGTTCTTGAATAAGTTTTATCAGATAACCGAAGGTACAACAATGGGAAATTCATTATCTCCGTTCATAGCGAATATGTTTATGTCTACATTCGAGAACACCATCGAAGAAGAAGGAAAGATGCCAGCAGTTTGGTACAGATATGTAGATGATATTTTTTTGTGGATGGATCCGAACAAAGTTCCATCATTCGTGGAATTTTTGAATTCGAAATGGGCAACTCTAAAATTTACTGAAGAGATTGAAAACGATGGAAAATTGCCGTTTTTGGACCTTCTCATCAGGAGAAACAGAGAGAACAAGTTGGATTTTTCAATTTACAGAAAACCTACAAACATCCCAAGGTATATACCAAAGGACTCGTTTTGTCCCGTCCAATATAAAAGAGCAGCGTTCAATAGTATGGTATTTACGTTATGCACAGTTCCGATGAATGCAAATAACTACATGGAGGAGTTAAAATACATAAAATATGTGGCGGAGCTTAATGGGTACGAAAGTGATATGATCACAAAAATGGTGGAAAAACAATGCAAAATATTAAGAAGAACGAGTTTAACCACGTTAAAAACAACAAAAGAAAACGAAGGAAAGAAAAGATTAAAACTGCAATATGCCCCCATAATAACCAACAGATTAAAGAAGGTATTCAAAAAACAAAATATAGACCTGATATTCGCTTCAAATGGAAAACTTAAAAATAAGCTAGGATCCACAAAAGATAAAACAGATAACAATAAGAAACCAGGGATTTATGAAATAACATGCAACGACTGTGAGCAGAAGTACTACGGACAAACAAAAAGGAACATAGAAACTCGATTTGGTGAACATCTATCCAACATTAACAGCCGTATTTATTAGATTTTCTTAAGACGTCTCTTAGACGTCGATTAGTTAAGTTTCAATTAAAATTTAATTGGAACTTAAGAGAGGTTGATTAAATTCTTATCGATAATCGATTCTGCGCTGATGCTAAAGTAATTGATAGTTGTGTCAAAAGAAAGTAGTAAAAACAGAAATCTAGTCCAATTTAAACTGCGTTTTGACAACCATTCGTTTGTAAACAGATGTGGTGCCTTTTTGCTTATCAAAAAAAAAAAAAAAAAACACTATGTACGAGTATCACCAACCTAAAATGTGATGAGGATTTCTTTCGAATATTCATTCAAAACTAACGCAACGCATTGTTGGTCTTAGGCCCTTATTATGAGAAGCAAATCGACCGCTCGACCATGTAACAATCTTTCTTTGCCAAGCAAAACTGCAATTCCCTGACAATCTCTTAGCTCTGGTTGTAGGCACACGACATCCATAGCGAAATGGATAAAGCATAACTACTGCGTGGGCGTTCGACCACCATAAACATCCAAAATGATTTTTCTCTGGTAGGTATCACCTCAAAAGGCAGGAAAATATGCCTTGAAGAATGCTATTCCAATTTAGCCTTTCAGACCCGCACGCACGAGAATGGTTGTTGCGAGAACAACGCGTTTGGCCTTGTAGCTCTGTGGAGCTTTTGTGCCAGCTTTTTATGTTTCTATTTATTAATCATGACATCTGAAAAATTCTTAGCACATTGAAAACATTTAAATCGCGACGATCATCATTTTATCACCAAAATCATTTTATTACCAAAACAACAGAGTGAAATTGACACCGATTTTCCCGAAACGTCAGAATGAATTTTTAATTTGGATTTAAGAGACCTTTAAACGTCATTATTGGCATTTAAGTTAAGAGGGCTCTTAGCAAGGTTACTTAAATGTGAAATTTGATTATCGATACGGATTCGTTACTTAAGTGTTACTTAAATGGCAATTAAATCTAATCGATGATTAAAAGTTCTTTATAGATACGGCTGTAAGTATACAGACCAAATAAATCAGCTGTGGCATAACATATGCTAGAGAATAGTCATAGCACAACAAAAGACAACTTGAGGCTTATCAAACATGTGAGAGAAGAGTGGGCACTAGACGCGTACGAAAGTATTTACATGCACAAAAACAAAAACATAATGATGAACACAATGGAAGCTCCAATTAAATCATCTCTTTTCAACCTGCTTACTTAATGTATGTTGTTTAAATGTCAAATGTAATGTAAGAAGAGACGAATTGATTTCTTTTTCATTTTTTGTGCAAAGTAACATTAATAATTCGTACTATGTTTGTATGTATGTAGTCAGAATAATTGATCTATGTAAGTTTTAGTCACAATGAAGTATTGCTGAGGATGGCATTTATCATGCCGAAATGCATTCAAAATTATGTGTTTTAATTGTGCCTTTGTAAAGGAAAAGTTGAAATGCAGTTTAAATTTGTGAAGTCAATAAGGCGTTGACTGATTGTTTATTATAATTGCGGTTTCTGTAAAAAGCGTGTGTATTGGTGGAAAGAATGCTGCACCCGCCTAGGGCCACAAAAGGACAATTTACAAGGAACATCGTCAGCGTTCACACAGACAAAAAGAGTACATGCTGGTACTCTGACTCTGGAGCATCGAGTCACATGTGTTTTCAAAGAGATTCAGTAGTTTCCAAACTTTTGGTGAACGTGAATATCCAGTTTGTCTGGGAAACAGGGAAACGGTGTATGCACAAGGAATCGGCAATGTGAAAATCAAATCTGATGTTTTTCGTAAGTGTCAGTTTCACACAACTACTGACGTACTTTTTGTTCCTAGTATTGGATTCAACTTGTTCAGTATCAGCTCAGCGGACTTGCGTGGTTCTTCAACAAGTCTTAAGAATTGACGTGCAGAAGTTACAAGAGGCGGACAGACTCTTCTAGTTGGAATTTGGAAAACGTTGCAACGTCTCCCGCCAAGCTTTGTCTTAGCATTGTTCAACCAGATATAGCAAATGTTTCTGTTAAGCCCAACATTGAGAGATGGCATAAGCGTCTTGGTCACTTAAGTGTCGATACAATCAAGCAATCGAATCTTAAAGGCCCCGGCCCATAGAACGCGTTGCGTGCGGTGGGAGCGGCGCGGCAACTGATGCGGGGGGGTTTGCCGCACGCAACTGATAGGGGTGACCCAATGAATGCGGCGCGGTGTTTTGACAATTGTTGATTTGCTAAAATTATTTTTCAATAGGCAACACAAACTTCAAACGAACTAAGGATGAGTCTATAATTCACTAAAACTAGAGGTGGGTGAGGTTTTCACTGGTACATGGATTGTGTTATCTTGAATGCTTCAAATACCTCATTTCCACTTAGGATTGAATCCTGTTTCAGATCGATCTAGTGTCAGGTTATATCTTTTTATTATACGTTAAAAATAAAACAGCAAAGTTTTTGACTTTAGCAACCAAAATTTGTTTTAAGCTTGTTTACGAAACAATGTTGCCTTTGCAAAAAGTTATAAAGTAATGCGTTCCACTGGTTTTACGATTCGTCTTTGAAAATGTTGTTCGTGAAATTGTGAATATAGGTGGCAATACCAGCGTTTTCCCTACCTCTTATTGAATTCGAATACTTTGCTTAGTACTGGATTGAAAAAAAAAAAAAACACAAATTAAGTAATTTACTGTCTCTATTTATCACAGAAAAACAGGGGTGTCTTTACTTTGAATAAATAACTTGTGTTGAAAACAGTACAGTTTCGCGGTTTACAAAAAATTTGTAACGTTGAAATGAGAATAGCGCAAAAACTCTATAAAGCTACGCCACTGACCCTGCATTTTTGCTGTTGTCACAATATTTCGTGGGTGGTTACTACATACTCTTGATAAAAATAAAAAATTTTATGTGAAACTGTTGCCTTCACAACAAAAAAATCGCTTCGGTTTGGGAAATCTCTAAATAGCCTTCTCTCACTGGGACAAAAACGCAATTCATTTTCAAAAACGAGTGAACCGTTCCTTAGTAGTTTTTGTTTGACGCCTCTCCATTTTTGCACTTTATGTTTTTAGAAAAATCTTTATTAATTATTGTATTGTTACACTCATGTATTGTAGAATGAAAGATTGAGTCAAACACAAACAATTTATATCATAAGAAACTTAAAAAATTGTGTCAAGAAATGAAAAGATTTGATATAACATTGCTTATTGTGAACAAATTTAGAACATAAAATAGTTTCTAATCCGTCACTTATTTGCTATTGGTTTCATCATAAGCGACTTGAAAACATCTCGCTACTGAAAACATGAGTTTCCGGAAAAATTAATGTAAAAATTTGTTAGTATTTGGAAGTTGCTACCAAAACCGCGTTATTGTCCCAATGGGAATAGACTATAAGCAAAAAAATTGCATGTCTGAGATCATATATTCACATATTATATTTTAAAAAACATTGTTTTTTGTAGATATTTTAGTAAATTTGGCGTAAATATTGGCACTTGACTTTAAAGAATTAATTTTTTTGCAACAAATGAAGCATAAGCTTTTTAAATTGTGACTACAGTAAAATATAATAAAAAATCTGTTCCTTAATCCCTTTGTTGCTGTTGTCAAACTTAAAAATGATTTTGTTTCATTATTTAAAAAAAAAAAAAAAAAATCGATCGTTATGCCTTAACTAACATATTGTAACGTGAACCCAACATTTAATACCAATTTCCTAATCGAAAACGTTCAACCGAAAACACAAGCGGCAACACTAGTGTAAGTGTAGAAATTCTAGGAGAGAAAATGTTTGACAGCCAAATAATGGAGAGTGGAGACTATGTGGAAGTTACTGGAGAGTTCTAGATGAAATGTCATTCGATATAAATAGCCCGCCCGAGGCAACCAGAGGGCAGTTTTGTTTATAGAGTGATAAAGTTAAGAGTAAATACAAGTGATAGTCCAAAAGTCGAGTTGAGATCGAATAAAGTATAGATACTGAATCAAAGTGGTAGAAATAAATTAAAAAGTGAAGTTTTATTTTTGCGAACTAAGCGCACGTTACATTGGTGTCAGAAGTGGGATAAAACTTATTTGAAAAAAAAAACGAGTTGACTATTAAAGTGTGAAAAAAAGGGGAAAAAAAGAAAAATAAAAACAATATACAGTGAAAATGGGTAAGTTGTTAGAAGAGCTCAACTGCATTGAGCTTAAAAGTGAGTTAGGTAAGCGAAATCTTTCTAGAGCGGGATCGAAAAATGAGCTCGTCCTGCGCTTACGTAACTATTTGGAACAGCTAGGGGAAGACGTAAACACTTTTGTTTTTGAAACAGAAGTCGAGGAAGAGGAAGTAAGTGAAAATGTAGATTTTTCTAGTATAATGAAGCTTTTATTAGAACAAAAGACGGAACAGCAGAAGGTTCTGGAACAACTTGAAGCACAACGAAACGAGCAAAAGAAGCTGGTTGAAGAACAACGAAGCGAACAAAAGAAAGAACAACAGAATATTCTCGAAAGACTTGAGGCGCAACAGAATGTTTTGGAAGGTCAGAAAAAAATTCTAGAAGGTAAATTGGGTAACATTGAGAAAAATGTATGTGCCCTTGACGAACGAGTTGAAGGTGTGGAAAACAGCTTTCTGTTGTAGAGAATCGTTTGGAAAGCCGATGCGATAACCAGTTCTCTGTTCTGTCCAAGGAATTAGACCAGATCCGGAAAATAAAAATTCGAGAATCTGCTGGAGAGTTTGCAAGGAAAAAGGAGATGAAACCCCCAACATGGACAGTCTTCTTGGCCAGTTTACAAGAGACAATTTGAGGCAGCCGCGACAACAAATGGCTGGGATGACGAAGACAAGTACATTGCACTGACTCTTGCTCTAAGAGGACCAGCAGCTGAAATACTTCAAACAGTTCCAGCTGTTAAGAGCGGCGATTTCAGCTCTCTCGTGGCAGCTATAGATAAACGCTTTGGAGATAGCCACTTGAAAGAAGTCTTCCGAGTCCAACTCAATAACAGAGTCCAGAAAAGAGGTGAAAGTCTACAGCAGCTCCAAGCAGACGTCGAAAGACTGGTTCACCTGGCATACCCGGATGCTGAAGAAGAAATCATCAACCAGCTTGCTGTTGAGTCCTTCGTTCGTGCCATTTCCGATATACATCTTCAGAGGTGTGCGAACTGCTAGAACACGTACTCTTGCTGAAACCTTAGCATTCGCATTGACAATTGAAGCAGCAGAACAGGCTTCTCATGGAGTACATCGACTTAGAGAAGCCAAAGTCGAAGAATGCTGGTGCCAAAGAGCTGAAATACAAAAGAACCAGCGGAGCGGACTAGCAAGATGTTGGAACTGCAACAATACCGGGCACTTACAGCGTCAATGCCGACTACCATCAAATAAAGCAGGTTGTCAACATTGTGGAAGCAAGAGATCCAACCCAGAGCAAGGTAACAACAACACCAGCGTTGCCTATCAGCCCGTAAGAACCAACTTCGAGGGGCAGAGGCTGGTTTCTTGTATCGATGGCCCCAGAACCACCATCCAGGTCTCTCAGACCAAACGAGACAACAAAAGTCTGACTGTGGAGACTACTATTAACGGCAACAAACATGTGGCTACCATCGACACCGGTGCCACAGCCTCCATAGTACGTCGAGACCTGGTAAAGACGACGTGGCTTCATAACACCAATAGCTACCGTCTAAGAACCGCAACGAGAGAAGCAGCAAGAGTATATGGAGAAGTGTGTCTTAAGATCCAACTGGCCGATCTAGTGTTTACTCATCAATTCCTGGTGGCAGATTTATGTGAAGAGTGCGTCATTGGAATCGACTTTATGAAACAGCACGGAGTTACTTTGGACATCGGTAATCAGGTTTTGAAGTACCAAAATAAGGAACTTCCAATGACCTATTCGAACGAAAGTACGTCGACACTGAGAACTGTCATCACGGAAGATCTGATTCTGCCTCCTTCTTCTGAAGTGTTCGTTTGGACGAAACTGGAGGGTGAGTTTGGAAGCCTTCGATACCTCATGGTGAAACCAGACCCAGAGTGTTCCTCCCAAAGCGTCATCATTGGGAAAACACTGGTAGCACCGAAAAACAAAATGGTCCCCGTACGATTACTAAACACCAGACCGTACGATGTAAGGTTGAAGAAAGGAGAAGTCGTTGGACGTTGCGAATTGGTTGCAGCAATTACGAAGATCACAGATGAAGCCCCGAGAAAAACTATAACTCCGGAGGAGCTCAAAACCATCAGAGCTAAAATACTGAATTCATCCAACCTTGATCACCAACAAACAAGGATGGCTGAAAATCTCCTAGAAGAGTACACGGACATCTTCTCATCGCAAAAGGGACTATATGGTAGGACACAGTTGGTGCAGCATCGCATCAACACAGGAGATGCAAGACCGATTCGTCAACCCGCAAGACGCCTTCCACTGGCCAAACAAGGTGAGGTTGAGGATATGATAACAGCAATGAAAAAGGACGGTCTTATCGAAAATTCCAAAAGTCCTTGGGCTTCACCAGTGGTGCTAGTGAAAAAGAAAGACGGAAGCACTCGTTTTTGTGTGGACTACCGAAGGCTGAAAGATGTGACTAAGAAGGACAGCTATCCCTTGCCGAGAATCAGAGATACCCTGGATGCCATGGAGGGAGCCCTGATGATCTGGAAAAGACTCTGGCAGTTTATAGTTATGTCGTTTGGGCTATGCAACGCTCCGGCAACATTCGAGCGTTTGATGGAGTGCGCTCTTCAAGGACTGACGTCTATCTTATCTTACCTTATCTTATCTGTCAGCCTTGGAATGTAATATAAAAAAATTATTAAAAAGAATGTACCTGATGTAAAACTGGCCCTTAGACCCAACCACACACTTGGAAATGTTTTTTCGAAATTGAAGGTCAAAAGCGAAAAAGATAAGTGCTCGGACGTTATCTACAAAATTGACTGCAAAGGGAAAGCTGACGAACAATGCAATTTGTGCTACATTGGCACCACAAAACAACTTTAACGCCAACGCATTTCAAACCACAAATCGGACATAAACAACAACAATCCAGCAAAAACAGCTGTTGCAGGCACCTGAAAAGGAAAATATTTTGGATTTAGAATAAACGTCAACAAAAATATAAACCTTATGCTTACCGTGTTTTGTTTTTAGTTTTCTATTAGTTCGATGTCCTTATTTTGTCCATGTTGTTTTGATGTTGTATCGATGTCGTCTTGGTGGTGTCTGCGGATGAATGGTGATTTGAGGATGTCTATGTATAAACGTTCCTTAGGAATGAATGTTGTATGGATGAGGTATGTTTTGGTGCTGAGGTCATGTGTTGAAGTTGATGCCGTATGTTTTGGTTGTTGTTGTGTCGAGTGATTCGTGGGCAGGTAGGGATACCAAAAAAGTAAGTGCCTTTAATAAATGGCTGAGTTACGCGACCAGGGTTGTTGACCTCTCCTTGATCAGCTGTGAGCTGAGAATCAAGGGAGGTGCAGCAGTACCACTGGCCACGGGGGTTGGTTGCGGCAAGTTTTCCTTCGCTCCGTCACTTAAGGTGACAGAGTAGAAGGCGGTTTGCACCAACCACCCTCGGACAAAACAAATGGAAAATTAAGGTTAGGTACTTACCTGGGAAGAGTGAGTGAATGGATGGTTACTTTTGTTTGTTTGGTTTTTTTTTGATAGCATGAGCGAATGTTATGTTTCTCGTGAAAGTGGAGCGTTTTGTGGTGCGTGGTTTTTGGTATTTTGATATGATTTTCTGTGTTTTGTTTTTTTGTTTTTTAAAGTTGTTTTGGCATGCATGAGGCACCACGCTATCCTTCAATTTTAGTTTGTCAAGTAAAAATTTTGCGAAATGTCAGTCTGTGGATTGTATTCCACAGCTGTCAAAGAAAAAAAAACGGATAAGGTGGAGCGTTGGAAAGACGTTGTTGTAAGGTTTTGAATGGTTTGTGTATTTGTTGAGTGTTTGAATGTTTGAATTAAAATTTGGTTTTCAATGTCAAGTGGTCAGCAGGGTCGATGACCAAGTAACTGGCCGAACGGTTACAACGGCCAAAAGTTGCATTGCAAACTTTGTAACTGCAATGAATCCGCTTGTTGAATTGCGAAATTATACCGAGGTTGGGGGTCGAATGAAAATTTTTTAAGACCACGGGAATATTCAAAGTTGAACTTTAAAGAGTGCGTGTCGCGTTTGACTAATCAATTGGATGTAAACATCGTAATAAAAAATCAAACAAAAAAAAAAACTCAGTGGACAGTATACACAGTTGCATTAGCATAGACACCAAAATTGTGTAATATTTTATCCACGGTTGCAGGGAAATCCAGCAGTGGTCATCAGAGTAGATCCGCAATTGAAACTCATCCACATGTATGCGTAAGGAAAAGAAATTTCACGCTATATACGTTTCCCAGCGGGAAATATCACCATTTGGGTCCGTGGGAATCTCCGGACCCCACAAGTAAATTACGACAGTTTGTGTAAGCCCATAAAGAAAAGTCTGGGCATTTAAATACATATATACCTATATATACGCACATATATTCGAAACGGATTCAAGCCATAGCAAAAGCCACACGATCTCTGCGACCGTGGCCCTAAAGAAATTACCTAAAATTATTTAAAGGTGTATAAGTGCACGAAATTTGCGAGAAAAGACATTCCAGGGGCGGAGCCCCAGAATTTGAATTGGCTGGCGGACCGCCAGTAAGAAGCAGCAGAACAGCAACTTTTTTTTTGTATACTATAATTCGGCGTGATTTATTTTTGTTCTTTTGTACATATATGTGCCTTTACTTTTTTACATATATTCTTTAAATTTTAGTTTTAAGATTCCTTTTTTTTTTGAAAAACCAAAATTTAATTCCATTTGAAAGCACCGAGTTGAGTAAGACGTGACGTTGAAGGGCGAAGGGTTGAACGAATTCTTGTCCTGTGTTTTTTTTTTAAGTGATCCTATTGGACATCCCCTAAAGAGAGCTCCTTTTAGGCAGGGTTAAAGTAGGTTTAAGGGTGGGCGAATTGAAGGCCACCCGTCCCTAAACGCAGGCCCGGGATTAGCGACCGTTAGCCTTGATACCGACCGCCACTTAAGGTCAAAAGGGTCAACGGCCCACATTCGAAAATTAATTCTTGTTTTCTTTTGCATTTGTTTTTTTTTTTTTTTGCTTCTAGTTTTAAGTTCACGTTTCTTTTTTTCTTTGATTTATTTTGATTTTTTTGTAGTAATCTTAAGTTTTTATGGTATATCGTATTTGAGGATTTGTTTTTTTTTATTTGTTTTAATGTAAAGTAAAGGTTCAAATAAACGATATATTGTGCATCACGCCTAATTGCGAAGTATGACCGATTTTTAATGGGCCTGAGCTAAGCCTAATGGAGGCGTAATTTTTGAAATTTCAGGGGGTTGTGACGGTGACGATGTGGCTAAGGTGAGTGGTGCCTGACAGCCCATTCACATAAGGGGAATCCCACCAACGATGGCCGACGGGATTCCAGGAGGGGTGGGAAAAGGCCGCACTACAGTCCAGTAGTAGTGCCTAGGGTGAGGTGAGGTAATTTTTGTGGTGGTGGTAAACTTTTTTTTGTTGGCACGATTTATGTTTTTGATATGAGGTTCCGCTCTGCGAGGAGGCAAGACCCCCCATATCCGGCGAGCTAAGCCGTGCCTCGCAAGCGTGCCAGGCCTCCAAGTAGAGCATCCTTTCCTTTCCCTTCACATCCTTCCTTCCCTTCATTTCACTTTCCTTTCCTACATACCTACCTTCCTGTTTCCTGTGTTGGTTCTGTTTCCTTACCTTATCCTCATCCTACCTTCCATATCCTTTTCCTACTTTCCGTTTCCTTTCCCATATCCCATCCAAATTTCCCATCCTCTCCTTTCCTACCTCCCCTAAACCCCCTTATATCAAATGGCGCCCAGACGTGTTGTCCTAGTTTTTGTTTTTGTTAGTTAAATTCCCATTTCCCTAGCAGTGACGTAACGAACCGTAAGTCATGTTCTGGAGAGCTTTTTAGCATGCCAGAACATTTGCGACGGGTGTTACGTTGTTGCTATTCCATATGTTTTTATGTACAATTGTTTATGTCTGGAAGTCTGAATTCGAATAAGTCTTCGAATGGAAGGTCTTAGACGAACCATTCAAATAGCGATTCGAATTCGGATTTCATCAGCATAAACAATTTCCTTCCCAATCTATCCTTAAAACGTTGTCATCCTAGGTGTCAACACTTCGTAAGTCGTGATTTGGGTAGCTCTTTAGCATACCGAATCATTCGCGACGAAGATGTTGAGACTGAAGATGACAACAAGATCCTTCCTAGTAAACTGTTTCTATGTTGTCTAAAACGTTTCATTTCACCTCACTCTAGTTAAAAGAGATACACAAATGAAAAATTGAAGCTGTCAGGTGTTACCTTCACGTCGAAAAAGCATCACCAAGCCACTGAAAAACGTCACACAACAACCCCCAAATTACATGCATAAAATATACAAATCATACAATATACAGTCACAAATAGATAATTATACAAATAGTACATCACATACATACAATAATACATTAAATACATATTACATCGATACTATACAAACATATAAAATTGAAAAAAAAAAAAAAGAATAAAGTTTTGGTTAGCTTGTAATTTGATTGAATGTTTTAATTGTATCGTTTTTTTTGGTTACAGGTTGTTTTGTTTGATCATCTTGTTTTTTTTCTAGTGTTAAGTTTCGTATTTACGTTGTTTTTTTTTTTTTTGATTTTTGATACATTCGTTTTCTTATTGTTTTTTTTTAGGTTTTCTTGCATAGGTTTTAGGATAGTTTTTTGTTGTTTTTGAGAAAAGTTTAGATTAGTTTTTTCTTTTGATCGTAGGGTTTAGTTAGTAGTTTTTTTAGTGTTGTATTAGAATATTGTTAGTGTTTAGTTTCAAACTCATATTTCGTATTTTTTTTTTAAATTGTCATAAGGTTTAGATTTTGTTGTTTTTTTGTAACAGATTCGGTCCCAACTGCTGCGAAACCTTATCGGTCCTTTGTTGTTAGTTTCTGGTTTAGAGTTTGAGTTGGTATGAATTCTAGACAGGAAGAGAAAAGGTTTAGCCCATATAGCAAAGAAAAGAAAAGTACAATAGTTACCCGTGCAGCTGCAAAATCTAAAAACATGTCGTTTGGTGGACGTTCTCCTGCTTCCAAGCTACCTCCATCTAATGCTGGTCCAGAGAGAAGTCAAGAGCTAGTGGATTTCTCGGTGCCTCCTCCTTCAGTTGATCCAAATCGTGAGTTCAGCGACACTTCTTTAGAGGCACCAACATACAGTCCTGTGAGCGGTGCAGGAGCAGCATCTAAGGGAGCTGTAAGTAGAAAAACAGGTGACGAGGTTAGTGAAGTTAGGACAGCGACAGGTAGGTTAGATGAAGGTAATGAGTGCGGAAGCAGGGGAACGATCTCGGCGGAAGTGAGTTCGGCTATTAGCTACGCAGTAGAGTCGGCAAACGAGTCACTCGCTCGCGAGTTGAAGGAGCAGTTGGCCAAATCATTGGATGAGAGGTTTACCGAGTTGCTGAACCGATTCACCGCAACCATGTTGCAAGGGCAGACTCCTCCCGAGGTCAGGCAGGAAAGTCGTCCCTCCAGCAACAACAACAACAACAACAACAACCACAATAACTCGAACAACAGAACGCAGCACAGTCACTCTCAACTGAACCCGTCGTCTAGGACGTTCGTTCCGGTGGCCCAGCATGCAACCAACTCAGCTCCGATGTCAGATTTTGGGACGTACCAGGCTCACTTTGTGCAACAACACGTGGAGTTTCAGAGAAATCCTCCATCGGGATTCCGTCCACAGGCAGCGTACGGTCCACATGGAAGCGGCCGATTCAAACCGGTAAGGATCGATATGTGGGGAATTAAATTTACCGGCAAGCCTGAGGAACTAACGGTGGAGGATTTCATCTTTAGGGTGGAATCTCTGCAGTGTCAGCATGATTGCTCTTGGGCTGAGGTCTTGCGAGATTTTCATCTCCTCCTCTCGGGTGCTGCCTACGATTGGTTTTGGCAATACCAGCGGTCCAACGGTCGGCCGGATTGGCCGATGTTGAAAAACGCCATCTCACGGCAATTTCGGAATTCGAAGTCGGATTTCGATATTGTGCGTGAGATCATGGACCGCAGGCAAGGCACCTGGGAGTCGAGCGACGAGTTCTTCGCCTCCGTAAACAAACTGAGATCTCAGCTCAGGATGCAGATCCCAGAGGACGAGCTGGTACGGATTTTAAAGAAGAATTTGAACGAGCGGGTCACGCAGCTGGTCTACCCACAAAACATATACTCCTTGGATCAGTTGAGAGTGGCGTGCAAGGAAGCTGAATACGCTTTTCCGGCTAGGGACAATGAAGGTTTCAGGCAAAGTAGGCCCCAAAAGAAGTTTGCAGTGCATGAGGTAGAGTTAGATAGGGAAGAAAATTACTGTGAGGAAGAAGTGGCGGCGTTTCAGCACGCGGGAGCGCGTCCCAAAGTAAGCCGAATGGTGAATGACCCGAAAAACGTGACTTGCTGGAACTGCAGATTGCCAGGTCACTTATACCAGGACTGTGCAGAGGCGCGTAACATTTTCTGCTACAGGTGTGGGAAGCCGGGCGTGATAACTCCCAAGTGTCAAACGTGCAACCCGGAAAACCGGGCGAGGAACGTGACATTTGCGGGGGAGTCACGTTCGACCCAAACTCAGTAGTAGAACCCCGATGTCATACGCCACAAAATCAAGCTGTTAGAATTTTAAAGAGACCTGAGAACGCCAAAATAAATAACAACATAAAAAGAGTAGAGATTAAGCCTTTGCACCAAAGAATAAGAGATTATTATAAAGCGAGGGAGAGGATTTTTGGAACAAAATCGACTGAGATTTCAAAAAGGATACTTAAAACTAGGGAAAGATACAGAGTTAGAAAACAAGTTAGGAAAAACATTTTAGCAACTGTAGTAGTAAGTGATAATGATCCTAGACCATACGCTAAGGTTACTGTCGCCAAGAAAGAGCTAATGGGATTGTTAGATAGTGGAGCTAGTATTAGCATCCTGGGAAGAAATAGCCAAAGTTTTATCGAAGAATTTAAGCTCACACTACAGCCTCATAGATCAGCGGTCAAAACTGCCGATGGTAAAGCGCAACAAATAGTAGGCACAGTAGAGGCGGAAGTTGAGTACAGAGGAATGAAACATATGATAAAATTTTATGTTGTACCTAACCTGGAGCAAGATTTATATCTTGGTATCGATTTTTGGAAGGCGTTCCAGATCGCTCCAAGTGTGGTGAGTGAAGTCTCACTTATTCAAGACCCGGCAGACCTGTCCAACGCGCACCTTCTGTCTTTCGAACAAAAATCGAAATTGGAAGCTGTTAGGGCGAAATTTCTGGATTATGAGCGTCACGGTCTTGGGAAAACGTCTTTGATGGAGCATTCTATAGATACCGGAGAGGCAGATCCTGTTAAGCAGCGTCACTACCCTGTTTCACCAGCGGTACAAGCCGTGCTGTATCAGGAACTCGACCGAATGCTGAATCTCGGTGTGATTGAGGAGAGTGAGAGTCCTTGGTGTTCACCCGTTGCACTCATCAAGAAGCTAGGTGAAAACAACACCGTAAAATACCGGTTTTGCCTAGATGCGCGAAGAGTCAACGCGGTGACGAAAAAGGACGCCAATCCACTTCCTCATATAGAAGGACTCCTCAGTCGACTACCTGATACATACTTCATAAGTAGTGTTGACTTGAAGGAGGCTTTCTGGCAAATACCGCTGGAGAAAAACAGTAGAGAAAAGACTGCGTTTGCGGTTCCGGGGAGACCCTTGTACCAGTTTACGGTCATGCCCTTTGGGTTGTGTAATGCAGCTCAGAGGTTATGTCGTCTAATGGACAAGGTTATTCCTGCACGACTCAGGGACCGTGTCTTCGTGTACCTTGACGATTTGCTCATCATTGCACCGGATTTCGAGACCCATATCGACTTGCTGGGACAAGTAGCTGAATGCCTCAGGAAAGCCAACCTTACGATAAACCTTAAGAAATCGAAGTTCTGCTTCAAGGAACTTAAATATCTAGGGTTCATAGTAGGTGGCGGAAGGTTAAAAACTGACCCGGCTAAGGTCGAGGCAGTTGTTGACTTTCCACTACCGAAAAATCCGAGACAGGTACGTCGGCTACTTGGACTAGCAGGTTGGTATCGACGCTTCATTAAAGATTTTTCTACCCTAACAGCCCCATTAACAGACACTCTCAAGAAGAATGCTAAGTTCGAAATGACAGAGGCAGCTTTAGCTGCATTCGAAGCATTAAAGAAAGCGTTGACAACTGCTCCGGTCTTGACCCACCCAGACTTCACAAAGCGTTTTTATGTTCAGTGTGATGCGTCCGAGTCCGGTATTGGTGCTGTCCTGTTTCAAAAGAAGAGTGAAGATGAGGAATTTCCAATTTCTTACTTCTCGCAAAAGCTCAACTCTTGCCAGCGAAACTATAGTGTGACCGAGAAAGAGTGTATGGCTGCGGTCATGGCCGTTAAGAAGTTCAGGCCCTATGTCGAAGGCATGGATTTCACCATCATCACAGACCATTCCAGCCTTAAATGGCTGATGACCATGAAGGACCTCAACGGTCGTTTGGCTAGGTGGAGTCTAGAGTTGCAATCCTATGCTTTCGATATAGAGCACCGCAAAGGAACTCTTAACGTCGTGCCAGACACACTTTCTCGGGCACACTTGGAGAGTTTAGAGCTGGAAGAAGTTGCACCACTAGTAAACTTAGACTCTGAGCAATTCTTGGAAGAAGAATACCTTACATTAATAAACACAATTAACGAAAACCAAGACCAGTTGCCTGATCTAAAAGTTGAAGATAAGTTTGTGTACAAGAGAGCATTACCGATTGGTACAAACGAAGAGTACACTAGAGAACATTCTTGGTTGTTGTGGATACCATCTGGTCTCACACACGAAATAATAGTAAAAGCGCATGAACCACCTCAAGCGGCTCATGGCGGAATCGCTAAAACTTTAAACCGTATCCGGCAATACTTTTATTGGCCGAATATGACGGTGCAAATACGACAATATGTGTCTAATTGTAGTGTTTGTAAACAGTGTAAGTCTTCGAACCAAGTACAACGTCCACCCATAACTAATAGTTATACCACTGATCGTCCCTTTCAAAAACTTTATGTCGATTTCCTTGGACCTTATCCAAGATCCAAAACAGGAAATGTCCACATTTTTGTTGTCCTAGATCATTTTTCTAAGTTTGTGTTTTTGAAAGCACTTAAGGTTGCAAATGCCACAAGCATTATTAATTATTTGCATAAAGAAGTGTTTAATACGTTTGGAGTGCCCGAAATCGTTCACTCTGATAACGGAAAACAATTTGTTGGGAAAGAATTCCAAAACTTTTTAAAGAAGTATGGAATTCGCCATTTTAAGACCGCTAATTATGCGCCGCAGTCGAATGCCTCGGAAAGAGTCAACCGAACTTTGCTCGCAGCGATACGGTCTTATATAAAGGATGACCAGCGTGATTGGGATGTTCATCTCCACGAAATCGCGGTAGCGCTCAGGAGCTCAGTTCATTCAGCTACTGGTGTGTCACCGTATTTTGCCCTATTCGGAACAAACATGATGACTCACGGCAGTAGCTATGAACTGGCTCGAAAACTGACTGCGCTGGAAGACGGCGAGTTGGTAGCTCTACCGAGGCATTGCAAGTTGCGATGCCTGCACGAAAAGGTTCGGGATTCCATATTAGAATCTAATGAAAAAAGCACCAAAGCATACAATGTAAGAGCACGAGATGTTAGGTACCAGCCGGGTCAGGAGGTTTATCGCAGAAATTTTATTTTGAGCGACTCATCAAAGTACCTCAACGCAAAATTGTGTCCTAAGTTCACTAAATGTCGTATCGTTAAGCCCGTAGGTAAATGTATGTATGAACTAGAAAACCTAAATGGTAAACCGTTAGGGGTTTTTCATGCGAAAGACCTCAAACAGTAATGTGCAATATTAGCGGCAAGGTTAAACCATAAGACCGGAACATATCTGTGATAAGATCATTCTATCACATTTAAAACTTCAAAATACTTCTGTGCAATAAAATCTGACCACAAAGCTTTAAACACAATCTGTGATACAAAATCTGATCACTATTAAACAAATTTTCCTATCTGTGATATAACATCACGATTCAATTCTCCGGGAAAAAAGCTTTAAATACAACCTGTGATACAACGTCACGATAACGACACCCTTCTGTGATTTTAGTATAAGCATGAAATCAAACTACCAACTGTGATACGACCTAGTCACGATACAAAACATCTGTGATATTGACCCAGTCATATAAAATCATACAACACCTGTGATAATATTCATCACGAATGACACATGCGAAAGAAGGGTAGTGCAATAGAAACCGTCTCTAATCTCTTGGGTGCAATGGACCTTAATGCTCAGGAAGGTAGACAAATGGCTATATATAATAAGAATTCAGTATGTATGTATATGTATATGTATATCTATGTTAATTTATTTTAGTCCGTTTAGATATATTTATTCTATTTACGTATACATCTATGTTAATTTATTTCTGTCCGTCCAGAGATTTATATTATTTACCCATCTATGTTAATTTATTAGTCCTTCCAGATATTCATACTATTTACACTTATATGTTAACTTATTCAGTCTGTCCAGATAATCTATATTTATATCTATGTTAAATTATTGAGTCCGTTACAGAGTATTTATATATTTATATATTTTATTTACACCTATAGAGTAGCTAGTAAGTATTTATCAAACCTAGTCTTAAGTATATAGTTATTTATCTAGTATTTAAGTATTGTTAGCTTATGTGATATTTACGACCTTAGACTAAGTATTTATTTTATGGTGATATTAGCTAGTAAGTATATTAGGTTAGGTTAACACGAAATATCAAAGATTTATGTTATTTATTTATTTATGTATATTATCTGTTAAAATCTGTGATATTCGTGTTTCCATTCTGTATCCTAGTTTATGTGGTAAGATTCTTTTTTTTTTATATTAATGCATGCTTTGATGTTGTATATATGTAAGTATTCAAAAAAAATAATATCACCATAATGTGAGTAATGTTATATGTATATAGCCAGAAACCAAAGTTATATTATCTTAAAAGCTACGAATTCCAACTTACGTTTTAACTTCAGAGTAATTCATTGAAACGCACAACGAACCAGGACCGATAGGTAGATTGCTGGCAAGGATCATCTAGGTGATAGGTTGTCGCACCAGAAATCCGCAAGTTAATGGGTCATTAACACCCCGTCACAAAAACTTTGAATGCGGAGCATATGCCCGGCGT
This sequence comes from Melanostoma mellinum, assembly GCA_914767635.1. Classification (NCBI taxonomy): domain Eukaryota; kingdom Metazoa; phylum Arthropoda; class Insecta; order Diptera; family Syrphidae; genus Melanostoma; species Melanostoma mellinum. The sequence goes on from OU612059.1 coordinate 113,530,930, forward strand.
TTTGTTTTTTTTTTGGGTTCTTCCCCACGCTAGTGTTGTCCATGTAGTCCATAATCATTTGTTTTTTTTGTTTATGTCCCTCCTTCTCACCTACCTTGAGAGTCTAGCTACTCCCAAGTCAGGTGTTTTGTTGCAGGCACCTGAAAAGGAAAATATTTTGGATTTAGAATAAACGTCAACAAAAATATAAACCTTATGCTTACCGTGTTTTGTTTTTAGTTTTCTATTAGTTCGATGTCCTTATTTTGTCCATGTTGTTTTGATGTTGTATCGATGTCGTCTTGGTGGTGTCTGCGGATGAATGGTGATTTGAGGATGTCTATGTATAAACGTTCCTTAGGAATGAATGTTGTATGGATGAGGTATGTTTTGGTGCTGAGGTCATGTGTTGAAGTTGATGCCGTATGTTTTGGTTGTTGTTGTGTCGAGTGATTCGTGGGCAGGTAGGGATACCAAAAAAGTAAGTGCCTTTAATAAATGGCTGAGTTACGCGACCAGGGTTGTTGACCTCTCCTTGATCAGCTGTGAGCTGAGAATCAAGGGAGGTGCAGCAGTACCACTGGCCACGGGGGTTGGTTGCGGCAAGTTTTCCTTCGCTCCGTCACTTAAGGTGACAGAGTAGAAGGCGGTTTGCACCAACCACCCTCGGACAAAACAAATGGAAAATTAAGGTTAGGTACTTACCTGGGAAGAGTGAGTGAATGGATGGTTACTTTTGTTTGTTTGGTTTTTTTTTGATAGCATGAGCGAATGTTATGTTTCTCGTGAAAGTGGAGCGTTTTGTGGTGCGTGGTTTTTGGTATTTTGATATGATTTTCTGTGTTTTTTTTTGTTGGTTTTTAAAGTTGTTTTGGCATGCATGAGGCACCACGCTATCCTTCAATTTTAGTTTGTCAAGTAAAAATTTTGCGAAATGTCAGTCTGTGGATTGTATTCCACAGCTGTCAAAGAAAAAAAAACGGATAAGGTGGAGCGTTGGAAAGACGTTGTTGTAAGGTTTTGAATGGTTTGTGTATTTGTTGAGTGTTTGAATGTTTGAATTAAAATTTGGTTTTCAATGTCAAGTGGTCAGCAGGGTCGATGACCAAGTAACTGGCCGAACGGTTACAACGGCCAAAAGTTGCATTGCAAACTTTGTAACTGCAATGAATCCGCTTGTTGAATTGCGAAATTATACCGAGGTTGGGGGTCGAATGAAAATTTTTTAAGACCACGGGAATATTCAAAGTTGAACTTTAAAGAGTGCGTGTCGCGTTTGACTAATCAATTGGATGTAAACAGCGTAATAAAAAATCAAACAAAAAAAAAAACTCAGTGGACAGTATACACAGTTGCATTAGCATAGACACCAAAATTGTGTAATATTTTATCCACGGTTGCAGGGAAATCCAGCAGTGGTCATCAGAGTAGATCCGCAATTGAAACTCATCCACATGTATGCGTAAGGAAAAGAAATTTCACGCTATATACGTTTCCCAGCGGGAAATATCACCATTTGGGTCCGTGGGAATCTCCGGACCCCACAAGTAAATTACGACAGTTTGTGTAAGCCCATAAAGAAAAGTCTGGGCATTTAAATACATATATACCTATATATACGCACATATATTCGAAACGGATTCAAGCCATAGCAAAAGCCACACGATCTCTGCGACCGTGGCCCTAAAGAAATTACCTAAAATTATTTAAAGGTGTATAAGTGCACGAAATTTGCGAGAAAAGATATTCCAGGGGCGGAGCCCCAGAATTTGAATTGGCTGGCGGACCGCCAGTAAGAAGCAGCAGAACAGCAACTTTTTTTTTGTATACTATAATTCGGCGTGATTTATTTTTGTTCTTTTGTACATATATGTGCCTTTACTTTTTTACATATATTCTTTAAATTTTAGTTTTAAGATTCCTTTTTTTTTTTTGAAAAACCAAAATTTAATTCCATTTGAAAGCACCGAGTTGAGTAAGACGTGACGTTGAAGGGCGAAGGGTTGAACGAATTCTTGTCCTGTGTTTTTTTTTTAAGTGGTCCTATTGGACATCCCCTAAAGAGAGCTCCTTTTAGGCAGGGTTAAAGTAGGTTTAAGGGTGGGCGAATTGAAGGCCACCCGTCCCTAAACGCAGGCCCGGGATTAGCGACCGTTAGCCTTGATACCGACCGCCACTTAAGGTCAAAAGGGTCAACGGCCCACATTCGAAAATTAATTCTTGTTTTCTTTTGCATTTGTTTTTTTTTTTTTTTTGCTTCTAGTTTTAAGTTCACGTTTCTTTTTTTCTTTGATTTATTTTGATTTTTTTGTAGTAATCTTAAGTTTTTATGGTATATCGTATTTGAGGATTTGTTTTTTTTTTATTTGTTTTAATGTAAAGTAAAGGTTCAAATAAACGATATATTGTGCATCACGCCTAATTGCGAAGTATGACCGATTTTTAATGGGCCTGAGCTAAGCCTAATGGAGGCGTAATTTTTGAAATTTCAGGGGGTTGTGACGGTGACGATGTGGCTAAGGTGAGTGGTGCCTGACAGCCCATTCACATAAGGGGAATCCCACCAACGATGGCCGACGGGATTCCAGGAGGGGTGGGAAAAGGCCGCACTACAGTCCAGTAGTAGTGCCTAGGGTGAGGTGAGGTAATTTTTGTGGTGGTGGTAAACTTTTTTTTGTTGGCACGATTTATGTTTTTGATATGAGGTTCCGCTCTGCGAGGAGGCAAGACCCCCCCCATATCCGGCGAGCTAAGCCGTGCCTCGCAAGCGTGCCAGGCCTCCAAGTAGAGCATCCTTTCCTTTCCCTTCACATCCTTCCTTCCCTTCATTTCACTTTCCTTTCCTACATACCTACCTTCCTGTTTCCTGTGTTGGTTCTGTTTCCTTACCTTATCCTCATCCTACCTTCCATATCCTTTTCCTACTTTCCGTTTCCTTTCCCATATCCCATCCAAATTTCCCATCCTCTCCTTTCCTACCTCCCCTAAACCCCCTTATATCACAGCTCTTGCATTACTTGCCATTGAAAATAAACATGTCCCAGACTTTGACGAAGCCCAAGTTCTCCAAACCAAGAAACATATCTCTAAGAGATATACACTCGAAACCTTGCATATCATCAGCAACAAGAACAACATGAATCGCAAGCAAGATTTTCAAAACATCTCGTCCATATACTGCTCTCTTGTCTCTAAGTTTACTCTGTTATCCTGTCCGTTAAACTTTTGTCGTTTTCCAAAATATCACTCCCAAATGAAATCGGGAGTTATTTGGAGAGTTGGAGTGATTTTTTGACAGATAAGCTATACTAGAAATGTCAAAGCTGACACTTCAACTCTCCAATTCACTCCCGATTTGGTTCTTGGAAAATGACATTTGTCAAACCAAATCTAGCTTTCACACAGAGAAGTGTAATTTAAGCTTTAAAAATTTTTTTTGTCAGACTTTGTTTATTTGAAATGTTTTAAGAATCCCTTTTAGGAATGTAAGTTTTCTTTGATTGTTTTTTGTTGTATAAACTTTATACTATATTTTACCTTTTTGTTTTTATAATGAAAGTTCCCCTGAAGAAGGCAACAACCCTTGCCGAAACGTCGGGAAAAAGCAAAAGATCCATCTTGTTTCTTGCTAAACCTAAAGTGACCAAAAAAAGCCGAAGGAAAATACATTTTCCACCAACAATTATAAATCTAATTGGTCAATACACTACTAAATTAATGGAAGACGTTGTTTGTGAGTGTGTATGTGTGTTCAGAAATATACCGGGAGGGGAACTTGTCTAGACATCATGGTTCATAGCAAAACTACCAGAAAGCTCTCGATGTTTCACACTTCTATATAAAGAGGGAGCTGACGCAACCAGGGTCAGTTTTTATTATAAAGTGATAGTGTGAAGACTGAGTAAACGCGATTGAGTTGAGCTCGAATAAAGTGATATGGAAAGTAGATACTGAATAAAAGTGGTAGAATTAAATTGAAAGGTAGAGTTTTATTTTTGCGAGCTAAGTGCACGTTACAATTTGTTTTTCGATTAAAAAAGGTCAAACTTACATTTATTGTAAGGTTTTCACGTTATTCTTTCTTGCTGTCCAGTTTTTCGTGTGCCGTCCATACTGCTAAAAACTACTTTCTGCTTTGTTTACTGTTTGTTCGACAAAAAAAAGGTCTGAATGCAACAAGAACTAGACACACCTCTCTTTCTTGACAAACGTAAACTTTAACCCATTTTAGCCTTTTCCGCGAGCAGGCTAAATGGGTTAAAATTTAATCCCATCTTATTCACCACGCTAGTGTCATATTTTAACCCATTTAACCCAACTTTAACCCAAGTGGTGTTAGTTTCGTGATCCCAAAATATAGTGGGGTTAGTAATGTCGATTTCCTTTAAAAAAAAAAAAATGAACGGAACTAAATTTTTTTTCAAAGGAATTCACTTAGGAGGAAAAAAATCGACTGCAGTCGATCTCTTTTTTGAGACGGATTTGCACACAGATTTTCTCACGCATAACAATTTTGACAGATCGAAAACGACAAACAAAAAGATCAGCATATGAAAAAAATTAAAGGAATCAGAATTGTTTTGTATTTAGTTGTGAGTTTGGAAAACATTAGGTGAAAAAAAATATAAAAATTGTGTGCTTAACAATGGTGCTTGTTTTTCTTCATTAGTCAGTTGGACACACACAAATTCATAAAAAAAAATTTGCTACTTTTTTAATTTCCTAAATACCCAAAAAAGAATCGAATAAAGTAGCGACTGCAGTTGACTGCAAATTGTTGAAGGAAAATCGGCATAAATCCTTGTATATGAAAAATCAAAAGGGACGTCTTAGTCCATTCACTAGACCTTTATCTTCGTAGGAATGGATTACTTTGGCCCAATGTTGGTAGCAGCCGGGCGACACTCAGTAAAGAGATAGGGTGTCTTATTCACGTGCTTAACAGTCAGAGCTATTCACATCAAGGTTGCATGTAGCTTATCAACTGACTCGTGTATACTAGCCCTTAAAAGATTTTGTTCGCGAAGAAGAACACCATTGGAAATATGGAATGACAATGGTACTAACTTTAAAGTAGCGGACAAGGAGTTAAAAAAAGCCATAGCAGCAATTGATGTCAACTCAATTACGAGGAGTGCCTGCAACAAAGAATAATCTGGACATTCAATTCACCATTCAGTGAAACAAGCCTTATTCGCAACCAACTACCCTAATAAGAGCATTAAGGACGAAATGTTACTGAGTATGATGGCTGAAGTAGAAAACATAATAAATTCGAGACCGTTGACCTATGTTCCAGTAAAGGGAGAAAGTGAAGAAGTGTTGACTTCAAATCATTTTTTGTTTGGGCACTTCAAACGGTTTAAAGGTGTTTGGGGAGGTAGGTGACGATGGTAAGATTTTTAAAAGAAACTGGCTCGCATGAGAGCAATTTGGAAATATGTTTTGGAAACGATGGCTTAGAGAGTATTTACCAAGTTTAGTTCGCAGGACCAAATGGTTACAACAAGCGAAACCTGTTATACAAAGTTAGATTAATAAGTGTAGGTCAACACCTGTATACATTTATATACTAAAAAGCAGACAGTGGAACTGTCAACGGTAGCGGTAGAATCAACAAAAATTAGCGACTCCGTAAAATTATTTATTTTAACACAAATTAGCTAAACGAAAATTTAAAAATTTTCGCTCTCCGTTTTATTTATACATCCGCCAACTGAAATCAAAAACATTTGCACGAATACATTATAAAAAACCTCTTTAATCGATAAAGTAAAAAGAAAAAATGTGCATATGGCGAATGCTAGTAAGCGAGGGCAGCAAGAAATGTCACCTGAAATTGAAGATATAATTAAAAAAATCAACACCGAAACAATGTCCGTGGCACAAATGTCTATACAAGATCTTCAACATTTAATGGAAAACGTTCTAGATAGGAGAATTTGTGATCTACCGACGAAAAACGACATCGAAAAAATACCTACGGAGATGCAAAGTATTATTGCTCAATATATAACACTATCTAGAGAACTCGAGGTCATAAAAAACAGAAACAACTCGTTGGAAAGAAAGTTGGAGGCATTAGAAAAGCGAATAAAAGCAAAAACTATAGTTTTCGCTATCCCGAACACAATTTCGGACGTGAATGCGGCAATAAATGATCTTTCTAAGCAACTCCTTTCTAATCAAAATTTAAATTTCGGCGACGTCATCGAGCACACTACCAAAGGTAAACAAAAAATTTTGTACTGGTAGAGACGAACAGCAAGGCAACAGCATCACAAATGTTAAAAAATGCAGGAGCACTTAAAGGAACCGGTGTTTATGTGAGCCCTGACTGAACGACGAACTGAAGAAAAGACAACATCTCCTACAGATTCGACGTGCTATAAAATTGAGCCAACCATCGGCGACTCCGCAAGTAAGAGGCTTAAAACTAGTTGACAACGAAAAAACGTTTACTTCAACTATGGAAGGCGATGTCTTATGTGGTGATAAAGACGGATGGGAGGTGTTGAAGGAACTGTATGGAGGTATACATTTTCAATCAATAATCAACAAATTCAAGCTAAAAGAAAATGCAAATTGACATACACCGATAAGTTACCAGCAGCAGAAAAACAACAAAGTTCTAAAATTTTCATCTGTCAAATATCAGCAATATGCAGAACCACCTGGAAGCTCAGCGCCATCTGCACATTCAAATCAAAATTTTAATTGAGAAAGTGTTGCCGTCTGCCAAGCAAGTATCTCCAATACTAAATTTTCTAATTATAAAACTTCTAATACTAAATTTTCTAATGCTAATTTTAAAAACATTAAAATTGTATCATATAATATTTCTGGGCTAGCAAACAAAATATTTTTTGTAGATTTCTTTCAATTTGTAAAAGAACATGATATTTTCTTCGTGTTTTTAACTTTTGTTACCAATGAAAATTATGAAACATTCAATAAGTACTTTTTAGAATAAAGGACTCATTGGGTACCAGCGGTCAGAACGCATAAGTTTGGAAGGGCTAGTGGTGGATGTTTGTATGGCTATAAACATAGTACTGTGAAAGGTAGTTTTAGTAGTGTAAACAGTCAAGTTGTATTCCGTTTAGTATGAAATTGGAAGGAGAATTTATTTATTTATTTCATTTATCTACTAGCAGTCTTACAGCTAACTGGTATAGTGCTCCAAGAATAAAATATTAAAATATAAGTAAGTACAATAAATCAGTCTTTAAATTACTTCTACTAAGGATTGAAAAATCAATTTCTGAAGGCACTTCATTGAAATCAGCTATACATCTTGATAACATTTCATTACATCCATAAACTTTTCTGTGTGTTTTTTGAAATAGGAAAAACCATGTTCTCGTGGACCTAGCAGGTACATGTATAGGTAATAGAGCAAGGAGTGTTGGACACTTTATGTGGTAGCATAGTAAGTCTCTTATGAGCATTACGCCATGAATTTTTCTTCTTGTTTCTAAGGTTTTATTCCAAGCAATAGGCACCTAGCTTTGTAACCAGGACAGAAACCCCAGCTCATTTTGTTGAAAACGTATTTCGTTAATCTTTTTTGAACCGATTCTTCCCTGTCAGAATTAAGAATTAGACTCCAGATTACATCAGCGTATTCCAAAAGCGATCTGACAAGAGATGTATAAAATGTTAATAAAACATAAGGATCTCGAAAATCTTTGCCATTTCGTTTTATGAATCCAACTAAGTTAGCTTTTGGTACTAAGTAATTAATGTGGTTCCTAAAATTTAGTGAAGAATCAAGAATAACACCTAAGTCCTTAATGTTTGAGACACGATCTAAGACATTTGATTCAATTGTGTAATTGAACCGAAAACTGGTACATTTTCGAGTAAATGAAATAATGTTACACTTTTTTATATAAAGTTTCAAGCAATTTTTGTGACACCAGTGTGTAAAAGAATCAAGGTAAGATTGAATCCATTGACAATCACCTTAGCTGTTAACTGTCAAGAATAGCTTGAGATCATCCGCATATAACAAACACCTACAATATTTGAATGCAGATAGTTTAGTTAGTTTAGTTAGTTAGTTTAGTTTTATTGACTTCAAAATTTTTATACTGTTCACAATTTTTTTTTTTTTTTTTTTGTAAGTTTATCTTAAGTCTTAAAAATGGTTTGGCCTATGGCCGTCTACCAGACTGACATTTACATTTTAAGTTTTATAAACAATTTTAATAAAGAAAAGTTTAATATAAAGTTTTCATAAGTGAAGTTTACCAATTTTGCATACAATATTTTATATATTAAAAGCTTTCGTTGATTATACATGTTCTGTATCGTAAGGCACTCAAACAATACTGGTATAGGGGTTCCCACCCTCGTTCTCCATTCATCAATTTTAAGGTTTCCTCTACGCTAAGTACATCTATTCCTAGGTATCTCTTGCGGAATTCTTTCAGAATTGGACACACTCCCAAAAAATGAAACACGTCTTCACGTTCTCTTCGATTGCATAAATCACACAATAAAGGTTTGAATGCAGATATAATGTCATTGATAAAAATAATAAACAACAATGGACCGAGGTGGCTACCTTGGGGTACACCCCAATTTCAATTTTAACCTGTTGTTTTCTACAGGAAAGGTACGAGGATATCCAACGAAGGAGTTGAGAATGGAATCCAAACATCTCAAGTTTAGCTAGGAATATTTGGTGGTTTACAGAATCGAACGCCTTACTAAAGTCCGTGTATACCGCATCGACTTGAAAACCACTTTCCATAGCATTGGTTACGAAAGAAGTAAAATACGCCAGATTTGTTATAGTGGATCTACCAGATACAAAACCATGCTGTACTTCCGATAAATATTCGCTTGTGAAGAAATCTTGTTTATTTTTCAGGATACTTTCAAACAATTTGGGAATAGCAGAGAGTTTGCAAATACCACTATAATTTTGAATATCACTTTTTTAGCCTGATTTATGGATCGGAACTAAATAAGAAAGTTTCCATTCTTCGATGAAGATTCCTTCTTGAAGAGACTTGTTACATAACATAAGTAAGGGAGTGCAAATAGAGTCACAACATTCCTTAAGCACTGTGGCAGGAATGCCGTCGGGACCAGAGTTAGAACTAGATTTGAGAGATAAAAGTGCTGTATTAACTTCTTTGCAACTGAACTGAATGGATCCAATATTAATGCTACTGTTCACTTGTGTGAGTGAACTTTTATTAAATCTAGATACGGAATAAACCGATTCAAAGAAGTTAGCAAATAATTCGACTGTGGAATCTTGTAGGAAATTCTTAGATCAGCAAAAAAATTAGAAATCATACCCATTTTTACAATTATGAATATTCACAAAATACACTAGTTTTTTTATGTCCACATCAATAGGATAAATCTATCTTAATTAAAGGAGTGAAATAATAAGATTCGTTACTAAAGATTATCGTGCAACGCAATCAAAAAGCATAATACGATAAATAGGACATTACAAATCTAGTCTAATCGGAGCCTTTATAGTCCAACGCAAAAATTTCAAATCACTGAACAGACCTAAGTGGTGACTCTCATATGGTCAACTCTGTGGAAACACAATTTACTGCGTGAACACAATGCATACGCATACGCAACGGAGCCGGAGCCGCAAGAACTGTCAAAATATTAAAAAGTAGCAAATCCATTGATGTGAACACAATGCATACGCAACGCACTACGCGCCGCAAGCCGCAGACGGAAGAGTTGGCTAACTTTTAACTTTTACGTGCGTACTCAATAAAGTTGTTTTGGTTTTAAAGGCGGTAGAAGATGGACGAGTCGGAAAAAATTATTGAAGCAGTGCGAAGCCGAGAGATGTTATGGAATTTGTGTAACAGAAATTATAAAAATGTTAAAATGAAAGCCAAGGAGTGGAAAAACATATCTGAGGAATTGAATTTTTAGTTTCATAATATCCTTCGGTTTTTCTGTTTTGGTACAATGGTCGTACCCACCATCTTCGTTCTTTTTCTTTGAAATATTGTAAAGCCAGATAACAAATCTGGATTACACCCATCAAAAAAACCATCTCTTCATTTTCTTTTTCCATTCTAGCTTTTATTTTATTTTCACAAACTCAAATTTGATATACTCGTAAATTAGATTTCATGCAGTCAGCTGACATCAATACAGACTTTATGTCAAAAAACACGTACGACGTCCAGCTGCATTGTGTGCAGTTTTTAAAAAACACGTACGACACAGTTTGACAGCTCTTTCAGCACCGGCTGCGTATTGCGTTTGCGGCTCCCATTGTGTTCACGCAGTTATTGTGAATAGGTCAATCTCCTTCGAAATTTCATTTCCATACTATACCAAGTAGCCGACAATGAAACAGACCTGTGGTTTGTCTAAACGATCGTCCATATTATTTCTTTATTCCGTATACGACTGGCAAGGCAAGAACATCTATAATAAGTTAAATTTTTCTGAGGCATTAGGGAAGAATCCCATACAAAAGGGTGAGTTAAATCAATTAAGTTACATCAGTATTATTAAGATCTAAAGTCAAACAAAACATTATAGGTTTCAAGGCGATGTGAATTTAGGCAGGTACAATTATACGACGAGAAATAAATTGGGCAATGGTGGCTCTATTCTTGGCGAAGGAATATAATAAGAATCTGCCGGCACGTCGTCATGTTGGTGAGGATTTATTTTTCTTGAAGGCAGAGAAAAGACGATCCAACAAGAGTAGGCGTTTTACATTCACATATGATCAGGTAAATGGACAAATCATTTTTCTTAGGTGTGTGTGAAAGAAACAAAAAAGGGCAAAAACCCAATTAGAAAATCTATCGATGTACACACGCGGAATGATAAAGTAGAGGCATTAGGCGTGTTTTTTTTCACAAGGGTGTTATGTACATAACATGATATCCAAAAAAAAACGCTTCGTTTTTTTTTATTTGTGGGTTGGTGTTCTCGATCAGTTGTCAAACCAATAGAAGGCAACAAATGAATTTTTTTTTGCCAAATTCGCACAAAAACGCAAAAACTGTTTGTTAAAAACCTAAAGCAATTGTATAGAGTGAAAAATAAAAATGTCCCATAGTGAAATTAATGCAGGTAAACAATTTTTTTTTGTCCGTTTTTTGTTAGTTTAGAAACGTCAAAAAGGTAACAAGGAATTTCTCTTGACTCTGTTTACATGCTGGGGTTGAATTTCTATGAGATTGTGACTTAGATGTGAGTTGGAAAAAATATTTTGTTACTTGTTTCAAACGAATTAAACTATTAATAATAAGAAAGTACAACCATTTTTATGGCATACTTAAGCTTTAGCTTTGAGAAAAATGTTAACATTCAAACAAAAATGTGAAAAGAAATATACAAAAAGTGCTTTCAGTCACCAAATAGACCCTTTTTAATTGCTATTACGTTGTTTTATGTATCTAAATATACATTTACAAATCTAACTCTTGAAATCAATGAAATTCTAAAAATCAAAAATTTTCTGTAACTAAATTGCGGAGTGTAAGAGTAGGCATACGATTTTATTCAGTTACACATTTGTGAACACACCCTTTGCCACCCATTTTGCTTTTGTTCGAGATACATGAAAATCTCTAGACGCACTAACATTAAAAAATGAAAAGTCGAAAAACTCATTCGATACTCGAAAAAACGTCAAAAGTCTATCCCCGACCAAATCTTAACCATCCTTTTATCCATAACATTGGTTGTCGGGGATGTTTTTTTGGTTTGCATGTAAAATGATGTTATGTATATAATAGTGTTGTGAAAAAAACACGCCTATTGTTAGATTTTTATCTTTTCACAAATTCTTACAAGTAGACAGCGTATACTACGAGATCTGTACAACGATAGGGAGAACAACTAAGTTACATTTTTTTTTACACGGGGTCGTAGGACGACTCGAGTGAAAAAAACTGAACATCATTATACTTTAGAGGAAATATACCTACCTTGCGATACACGAGGCCTTCACATATATTAGGGCCGGATCACGTCTTAATCTTTTGCAGTAGTAGCGGAGTATTAAAAGGGTTTACGCAAAAAAAAAAAAATCTAGACAGTACTAGCCTGGGAGACCCTAAGACCATGTGTCAAGTGAAAAAAAATATCGAACGGAGGAAAAAAACGAAGACTTCTTGAAAACTTCCCGTTTTACGGACGGGCACGCTAGGCGTAAGCCTAGAGAAGCGCAAACGCAGGGACAGTAGCAGTTTTGGTCGATGGAATATCGAAAGGAGGAAACCAGGGAACGTCCAGCGTACTATAGGACATTTAAACAAGAAAATTTAAATCCTATCGTTTAAAAGAAAAATTAAATTAAGTGATACGCTCGAAAAGAAAAATAAGTAGTATAGTGTAGTTAGATTTCAGTGAGCTCCTATTAAAGAAAGTGTTTGAAAATATAACACAAAGAAAAAGGAGATAATAAGAAAATATGGTGCAAGTTTGATGTGGAAAGAAAGTGTTTGAAAATATAACACAGAATCCGAATGAAAATCGTTGTGAAGGTGAAATCTAACAACTAGATTAAGAACCGTCATAACTGTTAACAATCGGAAATACCGTAAGAAAAAAAAATACATTAATACAGCAAACGAGCATCGAGTAGGGAATTCAGTTAGATAAGGGTAGATCAGGATAGAAAAAACTTTTGTAAATTCCTCCACTCAATAGAGATTAAACGATTTATTTTGTTCCAGCTTATGAATCAAACTCGGATAAGAATCAAGAATCTGATATCTCAAATTATGAAAACATCTTTTAATAACCGTTTTAACAGCTTAATTGAATAAAGAGGAAAATATGCGTCTACAGAAGTTAAAAGTGCACTTTCAACAAGGAGATGAGTGGGTGAGTGATTTTTTTTGTATTGCTTTGTAAACTTTATACTTTGCCTTGACAAAAATATCCTTTATTGATTTATATGATTCTTAAAACTATTACATAAAATCTTGTTTGTGATATTCACATATTAAGGGGGTTGTACACGAAAGTTTTTTTTTTGATCAACAATTTGTTTTACTGTTGAAGCGAATCACTAGTGTGCAATAACATTTTAATTTTGAAATATGAGCAAGCCATACCAGAACAAAAGGTATAAGATTATTTTTTTGGAAGCTTGCAACGCAATGTAAAAGAAAAGCAAGAAAAACCGATGGGTAACCTATCGCCATTCTTATAATTTATTGTATTGAAAAATTTAACGTAAATTGAGAAAACGTTTATTGGGACTTTGATCGAGCGGAGTGGAGACCCTCAATACGTCCTTAAACAAATAGTTCTTAGAGTTAAATTATCAGTCCGACTATAGAGAGATAATATTTAAGGGAATTAAGTCAATTAGTGTTAATGAAAACTATAGTAAGATTTGAGTGGAAGAATGAATAGTTAAGCGTACTTATTATGTTATCTGGTAAGATTAAATTGGAAAAAAAAAGTATGAAAATAAATTTTAGAGGGAGATGAATTTTCTTTATGAAAAGAAATTTTGTGAATTTGTTTCTTTTTGAGTTTGAGTAAAGTTATCAGAGAGGAGTATGCAGAATTAAGAATTTGTTTAGTTTGAGAACATAATAGAATAGTCATGTCGACGTAAAGAGGGTAAAGATTGGTCTAAAGAAAATGGATTGGAGATTTTAAAGGAAAGTTGGTAACAGTTTTCCCGGAATAGGTTTGGGGGATTCTCTATGTGAAAATTTTAAGCCTTTGGAGAATCAACACTGGCCTGTAGAGAGAGTCGTCTCACCACAGGATAAGGGCGGGTTAAGAAAGGCGGAGAGAGCGATAACACCAGCGTCTCTCGAATAAAGGGGTTTTCGAATATAATGAACCGAACGAAAACCAAAGGCTTTGTATCGGCTGGTACGAACCGACGCAAATGGGAGGGGAGTCAGGAGTCACTACTAGCTATGACATCCCATTGATATACTACAAAAGAAAACGAAATTGATTATTTTCAAACTTCAGAATAGAATAAAGATTAATGTGAAGGGTAAGTACAGTCCTTCATTTCGTGTCTATATTCCAAGGTCTCGTGTCCTAGGATTTTTTAAATACAATACCGACCTTTAAAACCAAGGTTGGCTGGTCAGAATCAATGTGACACCGTCTCGCTCCAACTGCAAAAACCCCACTCTAATCGATGAGTTAGCATTCGTGCACCCAGGTGGTTGTGGCAGCGAAGACAACCCTTGTGTGAAAACCACGCGAAGGACATATCATCCGTTGATATGTGCTGAGTGTATCGTGTAGGACGAGGTAGAAACTTCTTTTGATTAAGATAGGTAGTCGAAGGGGAAAAGAATAGTATCTTTTCTGATGCTAAGGGTGGTTGATCTCACCCATAAACTTTTTCTCTGACTCTTTGCGATCTACCTCGATGTTAAATGAAGTATGCGATCGATGTATTCAGCGAGTTATGATAACGAGAAAGTTAGCTACGGGCTAGAGGAACCGCGATAAACTCCTTAGTTATTGTGACTTGTGTTTGGGTTTTTTTTTTGAAATGCCGAGGAATGGTTACCGTGCTGAGGATAGCTCGACTGTTGAGTCGGTAGGTAAGGGTGTTGGAGAAACCATATGCAGAACATCGAAGCATATACATTTCTGTGAGGGAAGTAATAAGTTTCAATTCGAATTCAAGTAATGAAAGTAAGAGTTATAAAACTTGAAAGAGAATAAATAAGATATGTAGATATCATGTTAAATCCGTTTCAATCTAGGTCCGAGGATTCGACGCCACTATAATGCATAGTACTTGGCAGCCCTACTGATTTTCTTTTGGAATTTATAAAAGACCAGAACGATTTCGAATTGCTTTTGATATTGCTTTCAATGTTTTGAATATAAGCTCTATAAAGAAGCTTGCTAAGAACCACAAAATCTTTGCGTAACTTACTAAAGTGTTCGTAATCAGGTTGACTTTTAGATTTACTATATTTTACGTATGCTTTTCGTTTTTGTTTTTTTAAATCGCTGAGTTGTTTATTAATCCAAGGTCGATTCAAGGACTTCTTCTTTGCAAAAACCGGTATATAGTTATCAAAACCCAAAAACATGATTTCAGTGAAGCGATGATACATATTTTGTAGATCTAGACATACAAATTCAGTTCGCCAATCGATATCGCAGAAATAGTCATTTAGACCGGTAAAATTAGCTTTAGAGAAATTATACGATTTTAAATCCTGTTTTACATTTTTTGATACATATTGTAACGTGAACCCAACATTTAATACCAATTTCCTAATCGAAAACGTTCAACCGAAAACACAAGCGGCAACACTAGTGTAAGTGTAGAAATATTCTAGCAGAAAAAATGTTTGACAGCCAAAATAGTTGAGAGTGGAGACTATTTGGAAGTTACTGGAGAGTTCTAGATGAAATGTCATTCGATATAAATAGCCCGCCCGAGGCAACCAGAGGGCAGTTTTGATTATAGATTGATAAAGTGAAGAGTAAATTGTCTACAAGTGATAGTCCAAAAGTCGAGTTGAGATCGAATAAAGTATAGATACTGAATAAAAGTGATTGAAATAAATTGAAAAGTGAAGTTTTATCATTCGAACTAAGCGCACGTTACATTGGTGTCAGAAGTGTAAATAAAACTTATTTAAAAAAAAAACATGTTGACTAGTAAAGTGTAAACAAAAAAAAAAAAGTAAAAAGAAAAATAAAAACAATAAACAGTGAAAATGGGTAAGTTGTTAGAAGAGCTTAACTGCATTGAGCTTAAAAGTGAGTTAGGTAAGCGAAATCTTTCTAGAGCGGGATCGAAAAATGAGCTCGTCCTGCGCTTACGTAACTATTTGGAACAGCTAGGGGAAGACGTAAACACTTTTGTTTTTGCAACAGAAGTGGAGGAAGAGGAAGTAAGTGAAAGTGTAGATTTTTCTAGTATGATGAAACTTTTGTTAGAGCAGCGAAACGAACAAAAAAAGGAACAGCAGAATGTTCTGGAACAACTTGAAGCAAAACGAAACGAGCAAAAGAAGGAACAGCAGAATGTTCTGGAACAACTTGAAGCACAACGAAACGAGCAGAAGAAGGAACAGCAGAATGTTCTCGAACAACTCGAAGTACAACAAAAGAATCTGGAAGAGCAACGAAACGAGCAAAAGAAGGAACAACAGAATATTCTCGAAAGACTTGAGGCGCAACAGAATGTTTTGGAAGGCCAGAAAAATATTCTAGAAGGTAAATTGTGCAACGTTGAGAAAAATGTATGTGCCCTTGACGAACGAGTTGAAGGTGTGGAAAAACAGCTTTCTGTTGTAGAGAATCGTTTGGAAAGCCGATGCGATAAACAGTTCTCTGTTCTGTCCATGGAATTAGACCAGATCCGGAAAATAAAAATTCGAGAATCTGCTGGAGAGTTTGCAAGGAAAAAGGAGATGAAACCCCCAACATTTGATGGACAGTCTTCTTGGCCAGTTTACAAGAGACAATTTGAGGCAGCCGCGACAACAAATGGCTGGGATGACGAAGACAAGTACATTGCACTGACTCTTGCTCTAAGAGGACCAGCAGCTGAAATACTTCAAAAAGTTCCAGCTGTTAAGAGCGGCGATTTCAGCTCTCTCGTGGCAGCTATAGATAATCGCTTTGGAGATAGCCACTTGAAACAAGTCTTCCGAGTCCAACTCAATAACAGAGTCCAGAAAAGGGGTGAAAGTCTACAGCAGCTCCAGTCAGACGTCGAAAGACTGGTTCGCCTGGCATACCCGGATGCTGGAGAAGAAATCATCAACCAGCTTGCTGTTGAGTCCCTCGTTCGTGCCATTTCCGATATACATCCTCAGAGGTCTGTGCGAACTGCTAGAACACGTACTCTTTCTGAAACTTTAGCATTCGCATTGACAATTGAAGCAGCAGAACAGGCTTCTCATGGAGTACATCGACTTAGAGAAGCCATAGTCGAAGAGTGCTCGTGCCAAAGAGCTGAAATACAAAAGAACCAGCGGGGCGGACTAGCAAGATGTTGGAACTGCAACAAGACTGGGCACTTACGCCGTCAATGCCGACTACCACCAAGTAAAGCCGCTTGTCAACATTGTGGAAGCAAGAGATCCAACCCAGAGCAAGGTAGTAACAACACCAGTGTTGCTTATCAATCCGTTTCCCATCAGGGAAACGAGTAAGAACCAACTTCGAGGGGCTGAGGCTTGTTTCTTGTATCGATGGCCCCAGAACCACCATCCAGGTCTCTCAGACCAAACGAGACAACAAAAGTCTGACTGTGGAGACTACTATTAACGGCAACAAACATGTGGCTACCATCGACACCGGTGCACAGCATCCATAGTACGTCGATACCTGGTAAAGATGACGTGGCTTCATAACACCAATAGCTACCGTCTAAGAACCGCAATGGGATAAGCAGCAAGAGTATACGGAGAAGTGAGTCTTAAGGTCCGACTGGCCGATCTAGTGTTTACTCATCAATTCCTGGTGGCAGATATATGTGACGATTGCATCATTGGAATCGACTTTATGAAACAGCACGGAGTTACTTTGGACATCGGTAATCAGGTTTTGAAGTACCAAAATAAGGAACTTCCAATGACCTATTCGAACGAAAGTACGTCGACACTGAGGACTGTCATCACGGAAGATCTGATTCTGCCTCCTTCTTCTGAA
This sequence comes from Melanostoma mellinum, assembly GCA_914767635.1. NCBI lineage: Eukaryota > Metazoa > Arthropoda > Insecta > Diptera > Syrphidae > Melanostoma > Melanostoma mellinum. The sequence goes on from OU612059.1 coordinate 113,548,549, forward strand.
GTGTTCGTTTGGATTAAACTGGAAGGTGAGTTTGGAAGCCTTCGATACCTCATGGTGGAACCAGACCTAGAGTGTTCCTCCCAAAGCGTCATCATTGGGAAAACACTGGTAGCACCGAAAAACAAAATGGTCCCCGTACGATTACTAAACACCAGACCGTACGATGTAAAGTTGAAGAAAGGAGAAGTCGTTGGACGTTGCGAATCGGTTGCAGCAATTACGAAGATCACAGATGAAGCCCCGAGAAAAACTATAACTCCGGAGTAGCTCAAAACCATCAGAGCTAAAATACTGAATTCATCCAACCTTGATCACCAATAAACAAGGATGGCTGAAAATCTCCTACAAGAGTACACTGACATTTTCGCATCGCAAAAGGGACAATATGGTAGGACACAGTTGGTGCAGCATCGCATCAACACAGGAGATGCAAGACCGATTCGTCAACCCGCAAGACGCCTTCCACTGGCCAAACAAGGTGAGGTTGAGGATATGATAACAGCAATGAAAAAGGACGGTCTTATCGAAAATTCCAAAAGTCCTTGGGCTTCACCAGTGGTGCTAGTGAAAAAGAAAGACGGAAGCACTCGTTTTTGTGTGGACTACCGAAGGCTGAAAGATGTGACTAAGAAGGACAGCTATCCCTTGCCGAGAATCAGAGATACCCTGGATGCCATGGAGGGAGCCCAGTGGTTCTCGACGCTGGACTTGAAGAGTGGATATTGGCAAGTTGATGTCCACCCTGATGATCTGGAAAAGACTCTGGCAGTTTAAAGTTATGTCGTTTGGGCTATGCAACGCTCCGGCAACATTCGAGCGTTTGATGGAGTGCGTTCTTCAAGGACTGACGTCTATCTTATCTTACCTTATCTTATTTGTCAGCCTTGGAATGTAATATAAAAAAATTATTAAAAAGAATGTACCTGATGTAAAACTGGCCCTTAGACCCAACCACACACTTGGAAATGTTTTTTTGAAATTGAAGGTCAAAAGCGAAAAAGATAAGTGCTCGGACGTTATCTACAAAATTGACTGCAAAGGGAAAGCTGACGAACAATGCAATTTGTGCTACATTGGCACCACAAAACAACTTTTACGCCAACGCATTTCAAACCACAAATCGGACATAAACAACAACAATCCAGCAAAAACAGCTCTTGCATTACATGCCATTGAAAATAAACATGTCCCAGACTTTGACGAAGCCCAAGTTCTCCAAACCAAGAAACATATCTCTAAGAGATATACACTCGAAACCTTGCATATCATCAGCAACAAGAACAACATGAATCGCAAGCAAGATTTTCAAAACATCTCGTCCATATACTGCTCTCTTGTCTCTAAGTTAACTCTGTTATCCTGTCCGTTAAACTTTTGTCGTTTTCCAAAATATCACTCCCAAATGAAATCGGGAGTTATTTGGAGAGTTGGAGTGATTTTTTGACAGATAAGCTATACTAGAAATGTCAAAGCTGACACTTCAACTCTCCAATTCACTCCCGATTTGGTTCCTGGAAAATGACATTTGTCAAACCAAATCTAGCTTTCACACAGAGAAGTGTAATTTAAGCTTTAAAAATTTTTTTGTCAGACTTTGTTCGTTTATTTGAAATGTTTTAAGAATCCCTTTTAGGAATGTAAGTTTTCTTTGATTGTTTTTTGTTGTATATACTTTATACTATATTTTACCTTTTTGTTTTTATAATGAAAGTTCCCCTGAAGAAGGCAACAACCCTTGCCGAAACGTCGGGAAAAAGCAAAAGATCCATCTTGTTTCTTGCTAAACCTAAAGTGACCAAAAAAAGCCGAAGGAAAATACATTTTCCACCATTAATTATAAATCAAATTGGTCAATACACTACTAAATTAATGGAAGACGTTGTTTGTGAGTGTGTATGTGTGTTCAGAAATATACCGGGAGGGGAACTTGTCTAGACATCATGGTTCATAGCAAAACTACCAGAAAGCTCTCGATGTTTCACACTTCTATATAAAGAGGGAGCTGACGCAACCAGGGTCAGTTTTTATTATAAAGTGATAGTGTGAAGACTGAGTAAACGCGATTGAGTTGAGCTCGAATAAAGTGATATGGAAAGTAGATACTGAATAAAAGTGGTAGAATTAAATTGAAAGGTAGAGTTTTATTTTTGCGAGCTAAGTGCACGTTACAATTTGTTTTTCGATTAAAAAAGGTCAAACTTACATTTATTGTAAGGTTTTCACGTTATTCTTTCTTGCTGTCCAGTTTTTCGTGTGCCGTCCATACTGCTAAAAACTACTTTCTGCTTTGTTTACTGTTTGTTCGACAAAAAAAAGTTCTGAATGCAACAAGAACTAGACACACCTCTCTTTCTTGACAAACGTAAACTTTAACCCATTTTAGCCTTTTCCGCGAGCAGGCTAAATGGGTTAAAATTTAGTCCCATCTTATTCACCACGCAAGTGTCATATTTTAACCCATTTAACCAAACTTTAACCCAAGTGGTGTTAGTTTCGTGATCCCAAAATATAGTGGGGTTAGTAATGTCGATTTCCTTTCAAAAAAAAAAAATTGACTGCAGTAAATTTTTTTTCAAAGGAATTCATTTAGGAGGAAAAAAATCGACTGCAGTCGATCTCTTTTTTGAGACGGATTTGCACACAGATTTTCACACGCATAACAATTTTGACAGATCGAAAACGACAAACAAAAAGATCAGCATATGAAAAAAATTAAAGGAATCAGAATTGTTTTGTATTTAGTTGTGAATTTGGAAAACATTAGCAGCCGTATCTATTAGATTTCGCTAAAACACGCTTAAAACGCATATTAGTTATTCAGTGAATAAGAACTTGTTAAGACTTTAATCAGTGAATAAAAAATCCTTATTTATAATCCTTTTTTTCGTCCATACTAGTTAATCATCCCTTATGTCAAAATCATAAAGAAACTCTCTAATTTTGGTTTCTCAATGGTTGAACTGACAACAGAATTTTGTTTTGTTTTTATTTTCATTCGGTGTTCGGCTGTTCGGTCTAATTGTATAAAAGTGTAAATACAAATATTATTTCTGCTTGTAGGTAGCTTTATTAGTATGTACATACTACAAAAAATGGTTCCAGTAGGAGGTACCTAGGAACCTGCAAAATGTAAAAAATAAGCGCATCTGTTGCATGCAAAATCAATTATTGCAAAGGGCCATATTGAAGGTCACACGGAGTAGTAGCTGACCAAACCACCCACAACACACAACTCTTAGCTGTAAGTCCATCCATTTAGAATTGACACCAAAAAAATATAGCTAAAGTTTTTCCAATTTATAATCACCCCTATTATGGAATCCGGCGAATGCTATTTAGCGTGAGTTTCAACCATTCGCGAAAATTTAGCTATAATATTTTTAATTTGCGGGGGTGGTTTGGTGAGCTACTAATTCGTGTGAAATTAAATGATGTGACTTTGTAGCCAAAGAGATAAAGATTCAGGAAATGTATACATTTCCTTCTGCGCTCAACTTCTTTCAGTTGAAAGCACATGTACTACATCCAAAAAAAAATGATTATAAATACGATTTTTGTTTTAATCAACGAATAAGCGTGTTTTAAAGTTTCGCGGAGTTTAAAATGCGATTATAAATACGGCTGTAGGTTTTTTTTTTTTTTTTTTTTTTTTGTCAGGAGTAAATCTTCAAAAGACACTTAGTAGTATTCGATACCAAGTAGTGTGGGATTCTTACCCACTAAAAACTCCTCGTAATCAGAACCAATCTATAACGATCGACAACAGATTTTTCTTTCTCAATAATATTATCGCTTTAAGGGAAGCTTAAACTTTTAATGCTTCCCATGACTTTTAGGCCATTAGCTCGTGTGGCTTGGTTCTTCTTAATCTCCGAACATTGCCTCTCGTATTTAATACGGACTCCATTTCAGAGTTGATTGACTATGCAGTCGCTGATTGTGTGATACAGCATGTTTTCTTACAACTTCTGTAACCGTTTCTATTTGTAGGTCACGATGTAAATCGCTATTTCTTATATACCATGGTGCATTTACTATTCCACGAAGGACTTTGTTTTGGAACTTTTGGATGATTTCAGTATTTGTTTTCTTTGTACAGCCCCATAATTGGATTCCATAGGTCCAAACAGGTCTAAGTACTTGTTTATAAAGCATTATTTTATTTTCGACAGATAAGTCCGAATTTCTACCGAGTAACCAGTACATTTTTCTATATTTCAAGTTGAGCTCTTCCCTTTTCTTTTTGATATGCTCTTTCCATTTTAGCTTTGCATCCAAATTCATCCCAAGGTATTTGGCCGTATTGGCGTAAGGTACAGCTTGATTGTTGATGAATACTTGAACGTAGCTTAACTTTTTATTTGTAAAGTTTATATGTGCAGATTTAGCTTCATTGAGCTTGATACGCCATTTTTTGGTCCAATCACTAACGGTGTCGACGGCATTTTGCAATTTCTCAGCAGCCTTGACGACGCACTTACTGGATGCCAAAATTGCGGTTTCATCCGCAAAAGTAGCCATAATGGTGTTGTTATCCACTGGAATATCCCTTGTATATAGCAAATACAGGGTAGGCCTAGGACGCTTCCTTGTGGAACACCAGCTTGTATATTACATAGCTTTGAATATTCTTGATCATACCGTACTCTGAAGAGCCGGTTTGAGATATAAGATTTTAGTATTTCGTAGTACTGCCTGGGTAGGTCCCTTTGCAGTTTGTACGCTAGCCCCTCATGCCATACCTTGTCGAATGCTTGAGCAACATCTAAAAATATAGCCGAACATACTTGTTTTTCTTCTTATGCTTTTTCAACTGCATCCGTTATTCTGTGAACTTGGTCTATCGTGGAATGTTTATTTCTAAATCCAAACTGATGATTTGGGATTAGATTTCTTTCTTCTATGACTTTGCTCAGTCTTTTCAGTAGCAATTTTTCAAAGACTTTTGCCATTATTGGTATAAGCGATATTGGTCTGTAAGACGTCACTTCTGTTGGTGGCTTACCTTGCTTCGGTATAACAATTACTTCAGCAATTTTCCAATGATGTGGGACATATTGGGTCTTTAGGCATGCATTTATTATGAATTGGAGTTTTATGAAGGCTTTTGATGGTGTAAAGCTTTCAATAAAAGGTTCGATTTATCTTAGCTTACTCTTTATTAATATGCGAACTTATTATTTATTATATACAAAATTAATTGCGAAGTTATTCCGCGCGCTAATGCACCCACTACTCGTGGCGACGGCTGGAACGAAAAAGAAAGAAAGAAAGCTAGCCGGATGTACTCGTAGAGATGTTCGAAACATTATTGACAGCTGACATCTGACATTTCGAAAAGTATACGTTCCCGGTTGTTGTTAATCTGTGGCATGCGGGAATGCGTTCCTGGTTGCTACAGGACTCCCCCCTAAGCGGGATCAAAACGCAGTGGTGTTTTGCATATTCTCCCCGATCTAGTCGTATATTGAAACACTTTTGTTTGCGTTTGTTCTGTTTCGACTGGCTGAGTTGTTTTGTCTGTGCGTTGGGAGTCAGCTATACAGTAGGCTGGTTTGAGTCGAGGGATTGAAATGAAAACTTGCTTGTTTGGTAAGGCAACCTTGAAAGAGTGTGCCTGGCGTTGCAAAACTGTATACGGTCCGGCATAGGCAGGTTGCAAGTGGCGCTGTACATGATCGTTACGAACGTAAACATGCGACGAATTTTTTAGCTCCTTTGGTATAAATATCGGTTTCGTTGTGCGACTGGCGAACGTTGGCGCAAGTCGTTGGATTGCCTCCCTTAAATCTTGCACATAACTGACCGGTTCTTTCAGGGAAGTCTCTTCGAAAAAATCTCCTGGCAGACGTAATTCCGTACCGTACATCAGCTGAGCCGGTGTGGTGCTGTTTTCGTTGACCATTGAGCGAAGTCCCAATAAGACGGCAGGTAGCGCAGTCACCCAATTGTCAGAATGATGTGCGGTTAACGCTGCCTTTAGAGAGCGATGCCAGCGTTCGACCACCCCGTTTGCCTGCGGATGATAAGCCGTTGTGTGAATGCGTTCGCAGCCCAGAACTTGTGATAGTCGGTGGAACAAAGTAGATTCGAACTGCCGGCCTTGATCTGTGGTCAGACGGGGGAACACCCGAGTCGTGCCACCCAGTTGAAGAGGAATGCGTCGGCTACGGAAACAGCAGTGATGTCGGCCATAGGAATAGCTTCCGGCCAGCGTGTCGCACGATCGATGCCTGTGAGTAGGTAACTGCATCCATTACAAGTTGGTAGAGGTCCGACGATATCGATGTGGACGTGTTCAAACCTCTCGGCTGCTGCAAATGTTCCAATGGGTTAATGGATATTCCTGTGTACTTTGCTTCGTTGCCAGTCATGGCAACTTCGTGCCCACTTTCCTACGTCCACGTTCGATGATGGCCAGAAAAATCGGAGGGCGATTGTTTTCCGAGAAGCTTTTATGCCTGGGTGACTGAGGTTGTGCACCGTGTCAAAAGCAGCTTGTCTGAATGCTTTAGGTATGTATGGTCGGGCTCGTCCTGAAGTCGTTTCGCAAGTCACTTCTGTTTCAAAACCAGGAAGAACAAAGTTAGCGAAATTTAGTTTTGAACTTACCGATCTCAGCTCTTCCAGTTCTGGATCGTCTTTTTGTGCTTTGGATATGGCGTCGTAGTCCATGCTCACGGGATTGTCGATTGCTGCTATGCGGGAGAGCGCATCTGCTGGGGCGTTTTCGGAACCGCTAACATGGCGAATATCAGTGGAAAATTGAGAGATGTATTCCAAATATCGTTGTCGCTGCGGTGTCTCTGTTGGCGATGGCGGATTGCGAATGGCGAACGTCAGTGGCTTGTGGTCGGTGAATATGGCAAAAGGCCTTCCCTCGACGAAGCGTCGGAAATATTCGATCGCCAACTTTATTGCCAGCAGCTCACGATCGAAAGTGCTGTACTTTAGCTGTCTGTCCGATAAAGCCTTTGAAAAGAATCCCAGCGGTTTAGATTTTCCGTTGACAACCTGTAGAAGTACTGCGCCTACGGCAATGTTCGAAGCGTCAGTCATGAGGCGTAGTTCTGCGTCTGGTAAAGGATGTGCCAACGTTGCTGCATCCGTGAGAGCCTGTCGACAGCGAAGAAAAGCTGCTTCGGTGGATGCTGTCCAGTTTATTAGCGAATTATTCTTTTTCTTTTTACCATGAAGCATTTTGCAGAGGGGTGCTTGGTCAGAGGCGGCGTGTGGCATGCTTAGCCTGAAGAAATTGAGCGCACCGAGAAATCGGCGAAGTTCAGTAACGGTTGTAGGCTTTGGAAATTCAGCCATCGATTTGATTGAGTTTTGTGGAGGTCGTATGCCTGACTTGTCAACTCGATAACCCAGGAAAGTTATAACTTGCTTACCGAATTCGCATTTATCTCTGTTGAGGGTGACGCCATTTTGTTCTAGGCGTTTGAAAATCTCTTTTAGATGCTGTAGGTGCTCCTCTAGAGAGTTGGATGCTATGAGCATATCGTCTATATATACGAAGACAAAATCCAAGTCACCAAAAATAGAATCGACGAATCGTTGTTGAGTTTGTGCCGCATTGCGTAGACCGAAAGTCATCCGCTTGAACTCGTATAACCCGAAAGGGGTAATGATTGCGGTTTTCGAGATGTCTTCTGGTGCCATGGGGATTTGGTGGTATGCCCGGGCCAAATCGAGGCGAGTGAAAATTGTCTTATTTGGTAGTATAAGCTGAAAATCTGTGAGCCGTGGCAGAGGATACCTGTCTGGGAGTGTTACGGCATTGAGTCGCCTGTAGTCCCCGCATGGCCGAATCGTACCATCTTTCTTCATGACTATGTGGAGCGGACTGGCCCAGGAGCTTCTCGAAGGTTGACAAATGCCTTCCTTCACCATACGTTGGAACTCGACTTTAGCCAGCATGTAGTGCTTTGGTGGAATTGGTCTTGCACGGCAGTAGACTGGTGCTCCAGTAGTTTCCAGGTGATGACGCACTGAGTGCTGTGGCGTTTGTAGAGCGGTAAGTGGACTGATGATGACAGGGTATTGTTGAAGGAGGTTTAAGTAGACATTAGTATTGTCGAGAGCGTTTAACGAGGCCTCATCGGATGACGTGAGAAGACGTGAGGTACTGGAATTGGAGCATTGACCAATGAGACGACGGCCGTGTATGTCTACTAAAAGTTGGAAAAAATTCAAAAAATCGGCCCCCAAGATCGAGTGAGGAATGGCTGCACGTGTGAATGTCCAACGGAACGTGCGTTCCATACCAAAGTCCAAAACCAATGTGGTCGTACCAAAAGTGCTAATTTTAGTGCCATTGACAGCTCGTTGCTCGGATGTGTCGGGTTGTAACCTTGCTGTACTTCTAACGGACAATGTTGATAAGGAAGCTCCGCTGTCTACAAGAAAACGGTGGCCAGAAATTTTGTCGTGGATAAAGAGGCGATTTGACTTACCAGCAACTGTAGAAGCCTCTACTACTGTTGCTGGTGGGCGTTTCCCTGCTTGTACGAGCATGGTGGAGTGCAGTTTTTCGCTTTCGTGCCGTAGCGACGGTGGAACCAGCATTGGCCGATAGTGGTGCTACGTTTCTCGTCTTCCGATTTCTGGATTCCGCTTGTTGTTGGCTGGTGCGTACTTATAGATTGCTGGTTGAGTTGCTTTTCGATCGCGTTTAATCTTTACAAGATGTCCTTCAACTCACTACCGTACCTTTGTTATGCTGAAGAGGGTGGTAGTAATGCGGCAATCGTTTGAGGTGAAGAAGAGTGACTCATGATCTTGTCGGCCACTTCGGCAAGCCTGTCGAGGTCTCCTGTGACAGACGAAAGTATCGCCCTCACGTTTGACGGTAATCGGGATAGCCACATGACTTGGATAACCATATCTGGTGTGCCTGATGATCCGGAAAGGTCGCGAATACGCCGAAGAAGCTGAGAGGGCTGTGAGTCACCCAAATCGAGACCTTCAATGAGGCGTTGCATTCTTTGCTCCACTTTTTCTTCATATACTTTGATGAGCCTTTCCTTGACCCTAGCGTATTTGTTGGAAGCTGGCAGAATGTCGGCAGAATGTCGGTAATTTGTTCCAAATCCCTTCGGTCGAGGTTGGCTATGACGTATTGGAACTTGGTGTCCTCGTTCGGCTTTGACGGGGAAAGAATGGCTTCCAGCTGAGCAAACCAGAGAGATGGTCTCTCGCGCCAAAACTGAGGCACCCTTGCGGCTACCGAAAGTCCCGAGATTGTCATCGGCAGATCGTGAACCAAGGGTGGCTTGGTGTTTGATGGAGCACCAGCATCTTGTTGTTCCTCGACCGACATTTCGTCGTCCGACCTGTGCTTTGCGTGGCGCTATTTGTGCTGCTATGGAAGCGAGAAAAAAAACTGCACAACAATACGTTGCTGACGCGTTGCAGCAAAAATGATCTAGGATGGCTGAGATCTAGCTGGATATGTATGTGTCCAGTGGAGATTGCGTTGAGTAGTGGGTGCGGAAAATGAAATATTGCAAAAAAAAAAAAAATTTATGAGCGACGATCACGTCGCACAGTGGTCTGAAAAACCAATTTAGCGGGAAATAAGTCAAAAATTATGTATTTTATTTTATGGCTGACAATACCTAGGCTGATAGTTAAAATGTCAGAGACAAAGAAATAACTCGAATTTTCAGAGACAGGAGTATACTCTTCGCACAAATAATACCGTTAGTCGCAGAATCATTAATTAGTCAGCATTGGTGAAATTTCTTGCAATTTATTATTTTGGGAAGATATTATTTTTTTTTGTGTTATTTTTTCAAGACGGAATATATTCATAAAGATTAGTAAATAGATTAAATTGCGAGTTATGATGAATTATCTTTAAAAACCATCATATTTTTCCTAGTACTACTGCTAAGTGTACATAACCTAGATTGTGAAGGCTGCAACTTTTCTCGTACATTTTTGTACAACACGAAACAAAGCCAAATGTCTTATAGGATAACTGTAGATAACACCACTTTTTATTTCATCTGCCCGTTTTTGCCGTTTGGAAGTTATAACGAAAAATGTCTTTCAGATGGGTGTTTCTTTGCGAAGAGAATATAGCTTTTAAATGAACTTAAGAGCAAAAATCTGCCAGTGGCAAACACCTCAAAGTCAAAGGAGTGTTTGAATGAAGTAGTTTTCTCCAAGTTTAATCTCCGAAGTCCATCTTCAACAAGATCAACCTAAAGGACAGTGATTTACGAACATGTATCTTTATTCCTCTTAGTAGCCAGCAGATATTGAAAGCAATGCAATCGATCATATTCTCGCTGAAAAGACGAATTTAAAATATGGTTCGAAATAGTTTGTATGAATGTTGACGCTCCATCCTGTAGCTCACTTCGACGGTATAAAGGACGCTTAACCAAGAGCTTTTTAGAATGCGTAAACTAAAAAAAGGAAAGTAAGTTCGTTGTTGGAAGAGCATCCAAAAAGGAAAAATATATTTAGCTGCACAAATAAAACTAAAACAGTTGGGTCAAAGGGATGTCGCTGACTTATTTAAAAAAAAAAAATACTAGAATCTCCAAAGCAAGCTAAAGTCTTTAAAATTATGCTGTAATGCAATCAAGAACCACTTTCATATACCCCCGATAAAGCGCTTAGCTTACTAGTATCATTTAAACTGTCTTAAGAGATAGTTAACAGAAACTATGCGTAGAGTAAATATTCTTGTTATTTGGAAGCAAATGGACTATTTCTGATGTATATGTAAGAATTTACCGAATAAACCACCTACTTCGAAGTGTTTTGATTTTTGTCCCGCTAAATTGATACTTCAGACCACTATGCGTCGGGGTCACCAATGTAAAGCTTTCAATAAAAGGCTCGATTTATCTTAGCTTACTCTTTATTAATATGCGAACTTATTATTTATTATATACAAAATTAATTGCGAAGTTATTCCGCGCGCTAATGCACCCACTACTCGTGGCGACGGCTGGAACAAAAAAGAAAGAAAGAAAGCTAGCCGGATGTACTCGTAGAGATGTTCGAAACATTATTGACAGCTGACATCTGACATTTCGAAAAGTATACGTTCCCGGTTGTTGTTAATCTGTGGCATGCAGCAATGCGTTCCTGGTTGCTACAATGGCATTTCGTACCCAGGTGATTTTTTGTTCGATAGTTAATTTCGACACACACTTTTTATTTCTTTGAGTGTGACAATTGGTATGTCAACTTCATCGACTTTATCAATAAACTGTTAGCTGATTTCAGATGTATTTGCTGGGAATGGCTTAAAAACATTCGCAAGATGTTCTGCAAACAGTTTAGCTTTTTCTTTCGGATTTCCGATCCAATTCCCGTTTAGAGATTTAATTGGCGGGTTTTGTAACTGCGGTCTGGAAAACATTAGGTGAAAAAAAATATAAAAATTGTGTGCTTAACAATGGTGCTTGTTTTTCTTCATTAGTCAGTTGGACACACACAAATTCATAAAAAAAAATTTGCTACTTTTTTAATTTCCTAAATACCCAAAAAAAATCGAATTAAGTAGCGACTGCAGTCGACTGCAAATTGTTGAAGGAAAATCGGCATAAATCCTTGTATATGAAAAATCAAACGGGACGTCTTAGTCCATTCACTAGACCTTTATCTTCGTAGGAATGGATTACTTTGGCCCAATGTTGGTAGCAGCCGGGCGACACTCAGTAAAGAGATAGGGTGTCTTATTCACGTGCTTAACAGTCAGAGCTATTCACATCAAGGTTGCATGTAGCTTATCAACTGACTCGTGTATACTAGCCCTTAAAAGATTTTGTTCGCGAAGAAGAACACCATTGGAAATATGGAGTGACAATGGTACTAACTTTAAAGTAGCGGACAATGAGTTAAAAAAAGCCATAGCAGCAATTGATGTCAACTCAATTACGAGGAGTGCCTGCAACAAAGAATAATCTGGACATTCAATTCACCATTCAGTGAAACAAGCCTTATTCGCAACCAACTACCCTAATAAGAGCATTAAGGACGAACTGTTACTGAGTATGATGGCTGAAGTAGAAAACATAATAAATTCGAGACCGTTGACCTATGTTCCAGTAGATGGAGAAAGTGAAGAAGTGTTGACTCCAAATCATTTTTTGTTTGGGCACTTCAAACGGTTTAAAGGTGTTTGGGGAGGTAGGTGACGATGGTAAGATTTTTAAAAGAAACTGGCTCGCATGAGAGCAATTTGGAAATATGTTTTGGAAACGATGGCTTAGAGAGTATTTACCAAGTTTAGTTCGCAGGACCAAATGGTTACAACAAGCGAAACCTGTTATATAAAGTTAGATTAATAAGTGTAGGTCAACACCTGTATACATTTATATACTAAAAAGCAGACAGTGGAACTGTCAACGGTAGCGGTAGAATCAACAAAAATTAGCGACTCCGTAAAATTATTTATTTTAACACAAATTAGCTAAACGAAAATTTAAAAATTTTCGCTCTCCGTTTTATTTATACATCCGCCAACTGAAATCAAAAACATTTGCACGAATACATTATAAAAAACCTCTTTAATCGATAAAGTAAAAAGAAAAAATGTGCATATGGCGAATGCTAGTAAGCGAGGGCAGCAAGAAATGTCACCTGAAATTGAAGGTTTAATTAAAAAAATCAACACCGAAACAATGTCCGTGGCACAAATGTCTCTACAAGATCTTCAACATTTAATGGAAAACGTTCTAGATAGGAGAATTTGTGATCTACCGACGAAAAACGACATCGAAAAAATACCTACGGAGATGCAAAGTATTATTGCTCAATATATAACACTATCTAGAGAACTCGAGGTCATAAAAAACAGAAACAACTCGTTGGAAAGAATGTTGGAGGCATTAGAAAAGCGAATAAAAGCAAAAAATATGGTTTTCGCTATCCAGAACACAATTTCGGACGTGAATGCGGCAATAAATGATCTTTCTAAGCAACTCCTTTCTAATCAAAATTTAAATTTCGGCGACGTCATCGAGCACACTACCAAAGGTAAACAAAAAATTTTGTACTGGTAGAGACGAACAGCAAGGCAACAGCATCACAAATGTTAAAAAATGCAGGAGCACTTAAAGGAACCGGTGTTTATGTGAGCCCTGACTGAACGACGAACTGAAGAAAAGACAACATCTCCTACAGATTCGACGTGCTATAAAATTGAGCCAACCATCGGCGACTCCGCAAGTAAGAGGCTTAAAACTAGTTGACAACGAAAAAACGTTTACTTCAACTATGGAAGGCGATGTCTTATGTGGTGATAAAGACGGATGGGAGGTGTTGAAGGAACTGTATGGAGGTATACATTTTCAATCAATAATCAACAAATTCAAGCTAAAAGAAAACGCAAATTGACATACACCGAGAAGTTACCAGCAGCAGAAAAACAACAAAGTTCTAAAATTTTCATCTGTCAAATATCAGCAATATGCAGAACCACCTGGAAGCTCAGCGCCATCTGCACATTCAAATCAAAATTTTAGTTGAGAAAGTGTTGCCGTCTGCCAAGCAAGTATCTCCAATACTAAATTTTCTAATTATAAAACTTCTAATACTAAATTTTCTAATGCTAATTTTAAAAACATTAAAATTGTATCATATAATATTTCTGGGCTAGCAAACAAAATATTTTTTGTAGATTTCTTTCAATTTGTAAAAGAACATGATATTTTCTTCGTGTTTTTAACTTTTGTTACCAATGAAAATTATGAAACATTCAATAAGTACTTTTTAGAATAAAGGACTCATTGGGTACCAGCGGTCAGAAAGCATAAGTTTGGAAGGGCTAGTGGTGGATGTTTGTATGGCTATAAACATAGTACTGTGAAAGGTAGTTTTAGTAGTGTAAACAGTCAAGTTGTATTCCGTTTAGTATGAAATTGGAAGGAGAATTTATTTATTTATTTCATTTATCTACTAGCAGTCTTACAGCTAACAGGTATAGTGCTCCAAGAATAAAATATTAAAATATAAGTAAGTACAATAAATCAGTCTTTAAATTACTTCTACTAAGGATTGAAAAATCAATTTCTGAAGGCACTTCATTGAAATCAGCTATACATCTTGATAACATTTCATTACATCCATAAACTGTTCTATGTGTTTTTTGAAATAGGAAAAACCATGTTCTCGTGGACCTAGCAGGTACATGTATAGTTAATAGTGTGGTGTAATATTCCAGTTGCATGCACGTTTGGCTGTCGTAATCTAATCCGACTGCGTGCAACCTGGCCCAGACACAGGTAGCCAAAGTCACCGAATGCATTTATACGCAGTGCTTGCATATTTCACTACGTGTAATATGCAAGCCATGCACTTTCCCACGTTCAGTGATTTTGCGTTGACCTTGTCTGGACAACGATCACATTGAATCTTCCTAATGAAAAAGTTGAGTTGTTTCTTGACAGTCAACCGTGTCGGTTTATTTATTGTTTATACCACAATTTGGCGCAGCCGGTGAAAAGTTAAAAAAATAAATCGCTTCCGATTGTGTGTGCAAGAGCGTAGCCATTTGCACGCAACCCAAAATACTTGTAAAAATTCCACAAAAATATTTATTTCAACCAATCAGTTTTCTTTCTTTAATATAATTAAACTCCAACGAACTTTTAACAAATAATTTGCGAAAAAAAAACACAAAATTGTAAACGTATTCGATTCAATTCGCAGTCAAGCTGAAGTAAAAAAAAAAGAGAAATTCAACAGAATAAAAAAGTTTCTCCGCGCCGTCGAACGAAAAAAAAACGCTATTCGTTTGTGCAAAATATATCCAAAGTGTTATTAATTAAAGATTGAAAGCAGAAACACTCCCAATTACAAATTTTACACTACAAAGTGTACCGTACGTGTATTCTGCGTTAAATGTCCAGTGAGGAGGACCTTAACAGTACGATAGTAGAGACAGAGGCAGACATCCATCAACAAAACCAAGACAACACTCTTGAAATAAGAAGACTAAGATCTGGACTGGAGACAACAAGATCAGCAAAGGAAAACAGTAAGCTTAAGAATTTAATAATAGATAATAAGATATTAGATAAGAAACTAGTAAATTTATTAGATAAATTCGAAAACCAAAACTGTCCGTCAACAAGTTCGAATTTGGCAAGTAAAACTGAATTGTTCCGATCAAATTTGAAAAATTTTAAAGAGTCTGGTCCGCGTAGTTTAAATAAACTCGAATCAATAATGACCGAATTTGGACAAGTGTCACAGCCACAAGGCAATGGAGAGCCAAGTAAACATTACAGTCACGATGACTCTTTTGTAGCTAGCTCGCAACATAGTTCGATGATACAATTGATATCAAATTTGATACCAATTTTCAACGGTGACTCCACACCGAATTTAGTTTCCGATCTGCAGGCATTTTTGAATTGCTGCAGACAAGTAAAATCATGTCTTGGGCTAGACCAAGAAATAACTTTCTGTCAGTTAATTCTGACAAAACTAAGAGGCAATGCATACTTAGCTATGCAAAATTGCACTTTTGCCTGCTATGACGAGTTTGAAAAGTTACTCCGAGGTCATTTTCTTCCTCGGAAAACCTATATCCAGGTTTCGAATGATCTTCGACAAACTCGGCAGTATCCAACGGAAACTCTTAATTCATTTCTTTTAAGAGTTAAGAATTTGGTTGCGGAGTGCAAGAGTGCCGCACAAGAACAATTTCTTGCGGATGCTAAGGCATTAATAACTGATTCGGAGCTAGCAGCATTATATGCAATTAAATCGGGGGTATGTAATCCCATAATAAAGCAATTCGTTATAATGTCTAAAGAAACGTCGGTAAATTAACTTTGTGAGACACTTATAGGAATAGAATTGGAAACAAACAGTTTGGTTCAGTATCCCATAGGTTTGCCTTTTCAAAATTCAAACAATTATGGAATGTGGCCTCAAACAGGCATGACTCAATCGTTTGATCAACCGTTCATGCAAAACAATATGCATTCCAACCAAAATTTTATTCCAAATCCTCCTAACAATGTTCAAGTCAAGTGTAATTTCTGCAATAAGTATAATCACACATATCAAGAGTGCAGGATAAGAAAAAATACACCGTTTTGTTCAATTTGTCGGGCATACGGACATGATAATACTAATTGTAGTAAAAACCAAAATAAACCAAAGCAGAGGTATGAAAATACCAACTTTAGGCCCTCGGTTATGCCAACAAATTCAACGCGAAAACAAACAAGAGAAACTAAGTGTGATTTCTGTTTAAGGGTAGGCCATTCAATATCGAATTGTTTTACTAAAAAGCGTTGGGATGAGAAAAATAATATTTCGAACCCAAAAAACTAGATGACTGTCGGGTGATAAGCAATACCGTTCAATCATTCGACTACGCATCTAAAGAACATAAGGAATTTAACAAGAACGGTATAGTTGAAATTCCAATTGATATAGGTTTAAGAAAAAAATTAAAATTTTTAGCGGATACGGGATCTGACATTAGTTTAATTAATGAAGATTCACTACACCCAGATGTTATATTTAATCAGAACGATGCCATAGACATAAATGGAATATATGCTAAGGGCACTACACTTGGCTCTATTGAAGCCAAGTTACTTTTAGAACCTCCGATTAAATGTAAGTTTTATGTCACAGAAAAAATTTTCTATTTTGATTGTGATGGTATACTTGGTCAGGATATTTTGTTTAAATATACAAACATTGAAGGTCCGAATAAACTTTTAAAATTTCTTCACGAACCTAATAAAAAAAATCAGTTGCCTATTCAAAAGTCTTCACAGCATCCTTTTCAGGATGGTCCTTCAGTTAATAGAATCGAAGACTTGACCAGTAAGCCTTCTTATTCATCTTCGCACGATGACGGTTCTATCACCAAACCGGAGGAGAGACATAATAAGCTGATTGACGGCCTCACAACGTCGCCGGGTGAAGAATCTCTAAGCATTACGCCATGTAATTTGGTTTCGGTAGCAGAATCATCTTCGCAAGACGATCTATTAGACCCGATTGAGAATAAAGTTATTCCTAAGCTCAATGTGAACTTAAGCTTAAAAGTGAGACAAAATAGGCTGATTGACTGCTTTATAACCTCGCAGGGTGAAAAATTTCGAAGCAGTACGCCATGTAATTTGTTTCCGGTTACAGAATCATCTTCGCAAGATGATCTATTAGAAACGAAGGAGAATAAAGTTATTCCTAAACTCAATGTGACCTTAAGCTTAAAAGTGAGACAAAATAGGCTGATTGACTGCTTCATAACCTCGCAGGGTGAAAAATTTCGAAGCAGTACGCCATGTAATTTGTTTCCGGTTACAGAATCATCTTCGCAAGATGATCTATTAGAAACGAAGGAGAATAAAGTTATTACTAAACTCAATGTGACCTTAAGCCCTCGGAGTGAAACATGTTTCGAATGTCCCATAAATCATTCCGAAGAGAGTGAACTTGTGTGTTATTCTGAGGAAATAAGCCCTCAAATCTATATAGCATCATCTGTGGGTCAAGTAAAAAATGGTCTCATTGTTATAAGTTTAGCTAACACAAATTCATTTGAAGTTACTTTAAGAGATCATCCAATTAAATTTTTTCCCCTTGACGACTACGATCTTAGGATATTATCGAAAGAAAAATCAGAAACCCTAGGAAAATCGGTATACCCCATTTGTGAATATTCGAGCAAGCAAAATACAGATGAAGAACGAAATAAGAAACTACTTAAAGAACTTAATTTCTGTGAGGATCTTAATCCTGAAGAAAGGTCTACAATTCAAGAAATATGTCAAAGATTTTCCAATACATTTCATCTAGAAGGCGAAAAGCTAGAGTACACAAATGCTATCTATCACAAAATTTCAACTCCCAAAAATGCAACTCCTATCAATACAAAACAGTATCGTCTTCCTGAGGCACATAGGCATATAATAAAAGAACAAGTTGATAAAATGTATAACGATAAAATTATTTCTGATAGCAAAAGTCCTTGGAATAGCCCATTGCTAGTGGTTCCCAAAAGAGCTGACGAAAACGGTTTACGAAAGTATCGGGTGGTAGTTGATTTCAGAAAGATCAATGAAATTACCATTGGTGACGCTTTTCCGTTACCAAGAATAGATGATATCCTCGATCAACTGGGAAATAGTAGATATTTTTCAACACTAGACCTGGCAAGTGGTTATCACCAAGTACTAATAGATAAAGCTGACCGCCCAAAAACAGCTTTCAGCACAAACACAGGTCACTACGAATTCAATAGGATGCCTTTTGGCTTAAAAGGTGCGCCAGCAACTTTTCAGCGCCTTATGAATCATATTCTAAGTGGTCTTCAAGGTATTAAATGTTTCGTCTACCTAGATGACATTGTGGTGTATGGTCGTAACTTGTCTGATCACAATAAAAAATTAATTTCAGTTCTCGAACGGTTAGAGAAATTTAATCTACGACTTCAGCCACGGAAATGTTATTTCCTTCGGCGGGAAATAGTTTTTCTGGGTTACAGGATTACAGAGAAGGGAGTACTGCCGGACGAACAGAAAATAAAAAGCATTCTTCAAATACCTCCTCCAAGTAATACTAAAGAAGTTCAATCATTTTTGGGAATGATAAATTTTTATAGGAGGAGCATTCCAAACTTCTCCAAGTTTGAAAAACCTTTACGAGACATCACTCACAAGGAACAAAAATTTCGCTGGAACGAAGAGTGTGAAAAAGCTTTTACTGCATTGAAACAAATAATAACAAAACCCCCCATTCTCATATACCCAGACTTTTCAAAAGAATTTGATCTTTCTACTGATGCTAGTGGAACAACTATTGGGGCAGTATTGTCTCAAAAACGAGACGGATTAGATTTGCCTATTGCTTTTGCTAGTAGAATTTTAAGCCCTGTGGAGCGTCGTTACTCAACAATAGAAGGAGAAGCCCTGGCTATGGTGTGGGCAGTAAAAAATTTTCGATGTTACCTTTTGGGTCGAAATTTCACTCTCTATACCGATCACAAGCCCTTAGTTCATTTTTTCAAAATAACGAATGAATCAACAAGAATATCGAATTTCAAATTTAAACTAGCTGAATACGAATTTTCTATTAAACATAAGCCAGGAAAGGATAACGTAGTGGCTGATGCTCTAAGCCGTATAGTATCCCATGACAAAAGAAATGCAGACGTTCAGGTTTTAACGAGAGCACAGGTACATAAAGCACAAACCAAAGATATAGACAGTAACGACAAGAATCCAAGTATGGATCTTACAGAATCAGGGAACATATCTATTACTAACAGAAGAAGAGTTTCTCAAGGTAATGAAACTGATGAGGATGAAGATGCTAGTCCTATTACAGGTGAATACCAAAATAAGGCATTCATTGAAAAGGAAGAGGATATTATTAAAACAATACAAAGATATCACGATTCTCCACTAGGAGGTCACCTTGGAGTTCTTAAGACATATCTTCGCATCCGACCAAGTTTTAGATGGAAAAATATGTTTAACACTATCAAGAAATACGTCAAAGGTTGCAAAAAGTGTCAAATAAATAAAAAAGCTAGACGTACAATTATGCCCATGGTGATTTCAGCCACTTCAAAGAAACCATTTGATAAGGTCTTTATGGATATTGTTGGTCCACTCCCAACAACCACGAATGGTAACAAATATATTTTGACCTTCGCAGATGATCTTACCCGTTTCATGGACTGTTACCCACTTCCTAACGCGGAAGCAGAAACGGTCGCCAAGGTTTTTTTTGAGGAGGTTATATGTCGCTATAGAATACCCAAACAGCTACTAACCGATCGAGGGGCAAATTTTTGCAGCGATCTTTTCAAGAAAGTGTGTAAGTTTCTCAAAATAAATAAACTTGAAACAACGGCATATCACCCACAAACTAATGGAGCTCTGGAAAGGAATCACGGTCCTCTGATAGAGTACTTACGATCCTTTTCCAGTGCGGCCCCAGCAGATTGGGATACATGGCTTCGACAAGCGATGTATGTTCACAACAACAATCCTCGTGCTAGTACGAAACTATCACCGATGGACGTGTTGTACGGTTTTACATCCGAGATGCCAACTAATATCAAGAAAACTCCTTCTCCAATTTACGATGATGAAAACTATTTTTATCTACTAAGAAATAAATTGCAAAAAGCGTATCAAATAGCTAGAGCAAATATAGAGGTGAGTAAGTTCATTGCCTTTAAGGTAGGAGATAAAGTTCTACTACAAGATATGGCCAGAAAAAACAAGCTATATTCATTGTACAAGGGTCCTTTTGAAGTTAAAGAAATTAACAATAGTGTAAATACAACTATTTTGAGAGGAACAAAACTAGAAAAAGTTCACAATAATAGACTGAAACCATTTTATGAAAATGTTTCTACGTGAAATGATTTAAATTTTTCACTTTGCTTATTACGAATTATTTTTATTTCTGTTCTATTTCTTTTAGTTTTGGGAATCAAACAAAAAGGGTTTTGCAACAGCACAATGTGCCATCGCCATACGATATTGTTGCTTTTCTTAGTAACGCTTAGCTTACCTTTTATTAACGCCCAAGAAAACATCACTATACAACAATTGGAAGGTGCAGTGGGTATTTACTTTGACAAAATAGGACAAGTTGAAGTAATAAATAGCCATTGGAGCCTCTTTGTGTATTACAACTTAACCACTTATTGGTTTGAACTGACGGAAGTCAAGGCATATATAGATCGTGTGGAAGATTTCTGTAAAAATGAAGTTTTCCATCAACGACATTGCATGCCAACAGTTGAAGCCATTCGCCACCGTTTTGAAGTCATCGAAGAAAATAACGAACTATTGTACTCCTTCAATGCAGCAAAATACGGTAAAACAAGGCCAAAACGTTCCCCTTTTGATATTGTTGGAAATCTAGCACATGGGTTGTTCGGAATCCTGGACAACGAATATGCGGAACACATTGAAAATCAAATAAGTATTCTAAAGACCAACGAAAATCATTTGGCCGAACTTATAAAAAAACAAAGTTCAATAGCTGATTCTACTGCTAACATTCTCAAACGCACCACGGTGCAAATAAACAATCAATTTAAAGCTTTAAGTGACTATTTAGTAATAACTCATAATTCGATCAAGGATTCGTTAAGAGATAACGATCAGTACCGAGATTTGTCCGCTTTGGTTTCATATCTTATACTAATAATAACTAATTTTGAAAGACAACAGGGAATTTTGTTAGATGTCCTACTAGATTTGAAACATGCTAAAATAGACCCTTAAATAGTGACCCCAAAACAACTTACAGAACAATTACAATTAATACGGAGCAACATTCCAAGTTTGCTTAAGCTACCAAGAGGTTCGGCAATAGATTACTATAAATTAGCTTCAATCCGAGGACGAGTAATGCAAGATAGTATAGTTTTCGAAATGCGGCTACCATTACTTGAACTTGTTGACTATGAATTGTTTTCATTAATTCCACTTCCTATTTTTCATAACAATGTTGTTTATTTGGTCGACACATCTTCTCCTTATTTAGTGATTTCTTTGATGAGAGACAAATATTTTCCGATATCAGAACTAGAACTCAATATCTGTAAGACCCTTAAAGATCAATACTATTGTACTAATAAGTATCCAACATTCAGCAAGCATTCAAATACAAACAATTGCGAGTTTTCACTGCTTAATCATAAATCTAATAATCTACAGGAATGTAAATTGAGTAAAGTATCAAATACAACATATAATTTTTGGGAAAGACTTAGGAACCCTAATACGTGGGTTTTCTCAGTCACTGGTAATGTAACAGGGCACCTCACATGCAACCAGACATCCTCAAGTCTGACTGTGTCCGGGTGTGGCGTAATAACATTCAAGACACCCTGTACTTTTAAACTGCCAACAATGCAAATAAAAGGCCATCTCAGTTTTAATAAAACAATTTATAATGCATTCATTCCCAGTACAAACATAAGCGCATGGGTTCTAGGAGGTACAGACACGGTAATTCAAGCTCCTCCCAAGGTTTTCGAGATAAACCACACGGAGTTTAACAGACTTAAATCCAACATAAGTGAGGTTATTAAGAAGTCTGAGGAATATTCGGTCATGGCTAATCTTCACGATTACAACCACTATTTTCTAAATTTTTTGCTCCTAGCAGGCATTGTTTTTCTTTTCATTATGTACTTTCGAGTGCAACAGAGAAATAAAAATTTGCAAAGACCGAAACCAAGACCGAGAAGAAAACCAAAGCTTGCGGACTCAAATGCTGTTTTTGCGGCTTCAGACACTTGCTAAATCGATTGATTCATTTTAATAAAATAAAATTCGTTTAATACCAGTCCCATTTCAAATTCTATTTCTATTTGCTAAACAATGAAGTTTTTTTTTGCCAAAAATGTATACTTTTTAAACAAAACATGAAAAAACAAAAACAGATATCCAATTGCAATTAACAAGAAGAAAAATAATATTTTTGTATTTAATTAAGAAAAAAGAATTTTAATTGAGAAAGTTAATTTTTATTTTGTGATTTTATTTTTTTATTAAATAGCAAAAAAAAAAAAAAAATAATAATAATAATTTTATTTACACGTACTGTTTTTGATAAGTGACTTTTTTTTTGTAATATTTAACCAAATGAACAATTTAAACAATGTATAACACAGAGACGAATCAAACCAACCAATTTGTAATCTTACAAAGAGAAAAACAATTGAGAATTAAAAGAAAAATTTTTTGTACTTTATTTTATTTTATACTAACTAAAAAGCAAAATTATACTTACTAAAAATTTAATTTAATTTAATAACTCAAAAAAAAAAAAAAAAAAAAAAAAAAAAAAAAAAAAAAAAAAAAAAAAAAAAAAAAAAAAAAAAAAAAAAAATTAAATATCAATAGTACTAAGCGATGTATGTTCACAACAACACTCCTCGTGCTAGTACGAAACTATCACCGATGGACGTGTTGTACGGTTTTACATCCGAGATGCCAACTAATATCAAGAAAACTCCTTCTCCAATTTACGATGATGAAAACTATTTTTATCTACTAAGAAATAAATTGCAAAAAGCGTATCAAATAGCTAGAGCAAATATAGAGGTGAGTAAGTTCAAATCGAAATAACATTACGATAAAAACATTCACCCATTTGCCTTTAAGGTAGGAGATAAAGTTCTACTACAAGATATGGCCAGAAAAAACAAGCTATATTCATTGTACAAGGGTCCTTTTGAAGTTAAAGAAATTAACAATAGTGTAAATACAACTATTTTGAGAGGAACAAAACTAGAAAAAGTTCACAATAATAGACTGAAACCATTTTATGAAAATGTTTCTACGTGAAATGATTTAAATTTTTCACTTTGCTTATTACGAATTATTTTTATTTCTGTTCTATTTCTTTTAGTTTTGGGAATCAAACAAAAAGGGTTTTGCAACAGCACAATGTGCCATCGCCATACGATATTGTTGCTTTTCTTAGTAACGCTTAGCTTACCTTTTATTAACGCCCAAGAAAACATCACTATACAACAATTGGAAGGTGCAGTGGGTATTTACTTTGACAAAATAGGACAAGTTGAAGTAATAAATAGCCATTGGAGCCTCTTTGTGTATTAAAACTTAACCACTTATTGGTTTGAACTAACGGAAGTCAAGGCATATATAGATCGTGTGGAAGATTTCTGTAAAAATGAAGTTTTCCATCAACGACATTGCATGCCAACGGTTGAAGCCATTCGCCACCGTTTTGAAGTCATCGAAGAAAATAACGAACTATTGTACTCCTTCAATGCAGCAAAATACGGTAAAACAAGGCCAAAACGTTCCCCTTTTGATATTGTTGGAAATCTAGCACATGGGTTGTGCTGTGACCCCAAAACAACTTACAGAACAATTACAATTAATACGGAGCAACATTCCAAGTTTGCTTAAGCTACCAAGAGGTTCGGCAATAGATTACTATAAATTAGCTTCAATCCGAGGACGAGTAATGCAAGATAGTATAGTTTTCGAAATGCGGCTACCATTACTTGAACTTGTTGACTATGAATTGTTTTCATTAATTCCACTTCCTATTTTTCATAACAATGTTGTTTATTTGGTCGACACATCTTCTCCTTATTTAGTGATTTCTTTGATGAGAGACAAATATTTTCCGATATCAGAACTAGAACTCAATATCTGTAAGACCCTTAAAGATCAATACTATTGTACTAATAAGTATCCAACATTCAGCAAGCATTCAAATACAAACAATTGCGAGTTTTCACTGCTTAATCATAAATCTAATAATCTACAGGAATGTAAATTGAGTAAAGTATCAAATACAACATATAATTTTTGGGAAAGACTTAGGAACCCTAATACGTGGGTTTTCTCAGTCACTGGTAATGTAACAGGGCACCTCACATGCAACCAGACATCCTCAAGTCTGACTGTGTCCGGGTGTGGCGTATTAACATTCAAGACACCCTGTACTTTTAAACTGCCAACAATGCAAATAAAAGGCCATCTCAGTTTTAATAAAACAATTTATAATGCATTCATTCCCAGTACAAACATAAGCGCATGGGTTCTAGGAGGTACAGACACGGTAATTCAAGCTCCTCCCAAGGTTTTCGAGATAAACCACACGGAGTTTAACAGACTTAAATCCAACATAAGTGAGGTTATTAAGAAGTCTGAGGAATATTCGGTCATGGCTAATCTTCACGATTACAACCACTATTTTCTAAATTTTTTGCTCCTAGCAGGCATTGTTTTTCTTTTCATTATGTACTTTCGAGTGCAACAGAGAAATAAAAATTTGCAAAGACCGAAACCAAGACCGAGAAGAAAACCAAAGCTTGCGGACTCAAATGCTATTTTTGCGGCTTCAGACACTTGCTAAATCGATTGATTCATTTTAATAAAATAAAATTCGTTTAATACCAGTCCCATTTCAAATTCTATTTCTATTTGCTAAACAATGAAGTTTTTTTTTGCCAAAAATGTATACTTTTTAAACAAAACATGAAAAAACAAAAACAGATATCCAAATGCAATTAACAAGAAGAAAAATAATATTTTTGTATTTAATTAAGAAAAAAGAATTTTAATTGAGAAAGTTAATTTTTATTTTGTGATTTTATTTTTTTTATTAAATAGCAAAAAAAAAAAAAAAAATAATAATAATAATTTTATTTACACGTACTGTTTTTGATAAGTGACTTTTTTTTTGTAATATTTAACCAAATGAACAATTTAAACAATGTATAACACAGAGACGAATCAAACCAACCAATTTGTAATCTTACAAAGAGAAAAACAATTGAGAATTAAAAGAAAAATTTTTTGTACTTTATTTTATTTTATACTAACTAAAAAGCAAAATTATACTTACTAAAAATTTAATTTAATTTAATAACTCAAAAAAAAAAAAAAAAAAAAAAAAAAAAAAAAAAAAAAAAAAAAAAAAAAAAAAAAAAAAAAAAAAATATCAATAGTACTAGTTATTTTAGGAAAATATATACAAATGTACGCTTTCAATAGCCAAATCATTTAAATTTACCTTTAAGAATCATGAAAAATTAATCTAGGTAAATACATACTAGTATAAGAATAAGTCGAAAATAAAACAAAAAAATCTTAGAGTTAGACCTATATTATGGTAAAACTAAAAATAAAATAATAATTTTACTAGAAGATGTAAACTAAAAAGTAAATAAATATCTAATAATAAAAACAAAACAAAAAAATCTTAGACTAAGACTTATATTAATGTAAAACTAAAAATTAATCAACAATTTTATTAGAAGATGTTAACAAAATTATAATATCATATCTTAAATTTTTTTTTTATTGTAATAATTTTTAACTATGATCTTGTTTAAATAAATTGAAAGCTTTTCCAAAGGGGGAGGAAATGTGGTGTAATATTCCAGTTGCATGCACGTTTGGCTGTCGTAATCTAATCCGACTGCAACCTGGCCCAGACACAGGTAGCCAAAGTCACCGAATGCATTTATACGCAGTGCTTGCATATTTCACTACGTGTAATATGCAAGCCATGCACTTTCCCACGTTCAGTGATTTTGCGTTGACCTTGTCTGGACAACGATCACATTGAATCTTCCTAATGAAAAAGTTGAGTTGTTTCTTGACAGTCAACCGTGTCGGTTTATTTATTGTTTAAACACCAAAATAGAGCAAGGAGTGTTGGACACTTTATGTGGTAGCATAGTAAGTCTCTTATGAGCATTACGCCATGAATTTTTCTTCTTGTTTCTAAGGTTTTATTCCAAGCAATAGGCACCTAGCTTTGTAACCAGGACAGAAACCCCAGCTCATTTTGTTGAAAACGTATTTCGTTAATCTTTTTTGAACCGATTCTTCCCTGTCAGAATTAAGAATTAGACTCCAGATTACATCAGCGTATTCCAAAAGCGATCTGACAAGAGATGTATAAAATGTTAATAAAACATAAGGATCTCGAAAATCTTTGCCATTTCGTTTTATGAATCCAACTAAGTTAGCTTTTGGTACTAAGTAATTAATGTGGTTCCTAAAATTTAGTGAAGAATCAAGAATAACACCTAAGTCCTTAATGTTTGAGACACGATCTAAGACATTTGATTCAATTGTGTAATTGAACCGAAAACTGGTACATTTTCGAGTAAATGAAATAATGTTACACTTTTTATATTAAGTTTCAAGTGTCAATTTTTGTGACACCAGTGTGTAAAAGAATCAAGGTCAGATTGAATCAATTAACAATCACCTTAGCTGTTAACTGTCAAGAATAGCTTGAGATCATCCGCATATAACAAACACCTTCAATATTTGAATGCAGATATAATGTCATTGATAAAAATAATGAACAACAATGGACCGAGGTGGCTACCTTGGGGTACACCCGATGTAAACTGAATTTCTCTTGAAAAAGAATTTTCAATTTTAACCTGTTGTTTTCTACAGGAAAGGTACGAGGATATCCAACGAAGGAGTTGAGAATGGAATCCAAACATCTCAAGTTAAGCTAGGAATATTTGGTGGCTTACAGAATCGAACGCCTTACTAAAGTCCGTGTATACCGCATCGACTTGAAAACCACTTTCCATAGTATTGGTTACAAAAGAAGTAAAATACGCCAGATTTGTTATAGTGGATCTACCAGATACAAAACCATGCTGTACTTCCGATAAATATTCACTTGTGAAGAAATCTTGTTTATTTTTCAGGATACTTTCAAACAATTTGGGAATAGCAGAGAGTTTGCAAATACCCCTATAATTTTGAATATCACTTTTTGAGCCTGATTTATGGATCGGAACTAAATAAGAAAGTTTCCATTCTTCGATGAAGATTCCTTCTTGAAGAGACTTGTTAAATAACATAAGTAAGGGAGTGCAAATAGAGTCACAACATTCCTTAAGCACTGTGGCAGGAATGCCGTCGGGACCAGAGTTAGAACTAGATTTGAGAGATAAAAGTGCTGTATTAACTTCTTTGAAACTGAACTGAATGGATCCAATATTAATGCTACTGTTCAATTGTGTGAGTGAACTTTTATTAAATCTAGATACGGAATAAACCGATTCAAAGAAGTTAGCAAATAATTCGACTGTGGAATCTTGTAGGAAATTCTTAGATCAGCAAAAAAATTAGAAATCATACCCATTTTTACAATTATGAATATTCACAAAATACACTAGTTTTTTTATGTCCACATCAATAGGATAAATCTATCTTAATTAAAGGAGTGAAATAATAAGATTCGTTACTAAAGATTATCGTGTAACGCAATCAAAAAGCATAATCCGATAAATAGGACATAACAAATCTAGTCTAATCGGAGCCTTAATAGTCCAACGCAAATATTTCAAATCACTGAACAGACCTAAGTGGTGACTCTCATATGGTCAACTCTGTGGAAACACAATTTATTGTGAATAGGTCAATCTCCTTCGAAATTTCATTTCCATACTATACCAAGTAGCCGACAATGAAACAGACATGTGGTTCGTCTAAACGATCGTCCATATTTCTTTATTCCGTATACGACTGGCAAGGCAAGAACATCTATTATAATTTAAATTTTTCTGAGGCATTAGGGAAGAATCCCATACAAAAGGGTGATTTAAATCAATTAAGTTACATCAGTGTTATTAAGATCTAAAGTCAAACAAAACATTATCGGTTTCAAGGCGATGTGAATTTAGGCAGGTACAATTATACGACGAGAAATAAATTGGGCAATGGTGGCTCTTTTCTTGGCGAAGGAATATAATAAGAATCTGCCGGCACGTCGTCATGTTGGTGAGGATTTATTTTTCTTGAAGACAGAGAAAAGACGATCCAACAAGAGTAGGCGTTTTACATTCACATATGATCAGGTAAATGGACAAATCATTTTTTTAGGTGTGTGTGAAAGAAACAAAAAAGGGCAAAAACCTAATTAGAAAATCTATCGATGTACACACGCGGAATGATAAAGTAGAGGCATAAGGCGTGTTTTTTTCACAAGGATGTAATGTACATAACATGATATCCAAAAAAAACGCTTCGTTTTTTTTTTATTTGTGGGTTGGTGTTCTCGATCAGTTGTCAAACCAATAGAAGGCAACAAATGAATTTTTTTTTGCCAAATACGCACAAAAACGCAAAAACTGTTTGTTAAAAACCTAAAGCAATTGTATAGAGTGGAAAATAAAAATGTCCCATAGTGAAATTAATGCAGGTAAACAATTTTTTTTTGTCCGTTTTTTGTTAGTTTAGAAACGTCAAAAAGGTAACAAGGAATTTCTCTTGACTCTGTTTACATGCTGGGGTTGAATTTCTATGAGATTGTGACTTAGATGTGAGTTGGAAAAAATATTTTGTTACTTGTTTCAAACGAATTAAACTTTTAATAATAAGAAAGTACAACCATTTTTATGGCATACTTAAGCTTTAGCTTTGAGAAAAATGTTAACATTCAAACAAAAATGTGAAAAGAAATATGCAAAAAGTGCTTTCAGTCACCAAATAGACCCTTTTTAATTGCTATTACGTTGTTTTATGTATCTAAATATACATTTACAAATCTAACTCTTGAAATCAATGAAATTCTAAAAATCAAAAATTTTCTGTAACTAAATTGCGGAGTGTAAGAGTAGGCATACGATTTTATTCAGTTACACATTTGTGAACACACCCTTTGCCACCCATTTTGCTTTTGTTCGAGATACATGAAAATCTCTAGACCCACCAACATTAAAAAATGAAAAGTCGAAAAACTCATTCGATACTCGAAAAAACGTCAAAAGTCTATCCCCGACCAAATCTTAACCATCCTTTTATCCATAACATTGGTTGTCGGGGATGTTGTTTTTGCTTTGCATGTAAAATGATGTTATGTATATAATAGTGTTGTGAAAAAAACACGCCTATTGTTAGATTTTTATCTTTTCACAAATTCTTACAAGTAGACAGCGTATACTACGAGATCTGTACAACGATAGGGAGAACAACGAAGTTACATTTTTTTTACACGGGGTCGTAGGACGACTCGAGTGAAAAAAACTGAACAACATTATACTTTAGAGGAAATATACCTACCTTGCGATACACGAGGCCTTCACATATATTAGGGCCGGATCACGTCTTAATCTTTTGCAGTAGTAGCGGAGTATTAAAAGGGTTTACGCAAAAAAAAAAATCTAGACAGTACTAGCCTGGGAGACCCTAAGACCATGTGTCAAGTGAAAAAAAATATCGAACGGAGGAAAAAAACGAAGACTTCTTGAAAACTTCCCGTTTTACGGACGAGCACGCTAGGCGTAAGCCTAGAGAAGCGCAAACGCAGGGACAGTAGCAGTTTTGGTCGATGGAATATCGAAAGGAGGAAACCAGGGAACGTCCAGCGTACTATAGGACATTTAAACAAGAAAATTTAAATCCTATCGTTTAAAAGAAAAATTAAATTAAGTGATACGCTCGAAAAGAAAAATAAGTAGTATAGTGTAGTTAGATTTCAGTGAGCTCCTATTAAAGAAAGTGTTTGAAAATATAACACAAAGAAAAAGGAGATAATAAGAAAATATGGTGCAAGTTTGATGTGGAAAGAAAGTGTTTGAAAATATAACACAGAATCCGAATGAAAATCGTTGTGAAGGTGAAATCTAACGGCTAGATTAAGAACCGTCATAACTGTTAACAATCGGAAATACCGTAAGAAAAAACGATTAAACGATTTATTTTGTTCCAGCTTATGAATCAAACTCGGATAAGAATCAAGAATCTGATATCTCAAATTATGAAAACATCTTTTAATAACCGTTTTAACAGCTTAATTGAATAAAGAGGAAAATATGCGTCTACAGAAGTTAAAAGTGCACTTTCAACAAGGAGATGAGTGGGTGAGTGATTTTTTTTGTATTGCTTTGTAAACTTTATACTTTGCCTTGACAAAAATATCCTTTATTGATTTATATGATTCTTAAAACTATTACATAAAATCTTGTTTGTGATATTCACATATTAAGGGGGTTGTACACGAAAGTTTTTTTTTTGATCAACAATTTGTTTTACTGTTGAAGCGAATCACTAGTGTGCAATAACATTTTAATTTTGAAATATGAGCAAGCCATACCAGAACAAAAGGTATAAGATTATTTTTTTGGAAGCTTGCAACGCAATGTAAAAGAAAAGCAAGAAAAACCGATGGGTAACCTATCGCCATTCTTATAATTTATTGTATTGAAAAATTTAACGTAAATTGAGAAAACGTTTATTGGGACTTTGATCGAGCGGAGTGGAGACCCTCAATACGTCCTTAAACAAATAGTTCTTAGAGTTAAATTATCAGTCCGACTATAGAGAGATAATATTTAAGGGAATTAAGTCAATTAGTGTTAATGAAAACTATAGTAAGATTTGAGTGGAAGAATGAATAGTTAAGCGTACTTATTATGTTATCTGGTAAGATTAAATTGGAAAAAAAAGTATGAAAATAAATTCTAGAGGGAGATGAATTTTCTTTATGAAAAGAAATTTTGTGAATTTGTTTCTTTTTGAGTTTGAGTAAAGTTATCAGAGAGGAGTATGCAGAATTAAGAATTTGTTTAGTTTGAGAACATAATAGAATAGTCATGTCGACGTAAAGAGGGTAAAGATTGGTCTAAAGAAAATGGATTGGAGATTTTAAAGGAAAGTTGGTAACAGTTTTCCCGGAATAGGTTTGGGGGATTCTCTATGTGAAAATTTTAAGCCTTTGGAGAATCAACACTGGCCTGTAGAGAGAGTCGTCTCACCACAGGATAAGGGCGGGTTAAGAAAGGCGGAGAGAGCGATAACACCAGCGTCTCTCGAATAAAGGGGTTTTCGAATATAATGAACCGAACGAAAACCAAAGGCTTTGTATCGGCTGGTACGAACCGACGCAAATGGGAGGGGAGTCAGGAGTCACTACTAGCTATGACATCCCATTGATATACTACAAAAGAAAACGAAATTGATTATTTTCAAACTTCAGAATAGAATAAAGATTAATGTGAAGGGTAAGTACAGTCCTTCATTTCGTGTCCTAGGATTTTTTAAATACAATACCGACCTTTAAAACCAAGGTTGGCTGGTCAGAATCAATGTGACACCGTCTCGCTCCAACTGCAAAAACCCCACTCTAATCGATGAGTTAGCATTCGTGCACCCAAACGACCAGGTGGTTGTGGCAGCGAAGACAACCCTTGTGTGAAAACCACGCGAAGGACATATCATCCGTTGATATGTGCTGAGTGTATCGTGTAGGACGAGGTAGAAACTTCTTTTGATTAAGATAGGTAGTCGAAGGGGAAAAGAATAGTATCTTTTCTGATGCTAAGGGTGGTTGATCTCACCCATAAACTTTTTCTCTGACTCTTTGCGATCTACCTCGATGTTAAATGAAGTATGCGATCGATGTATTCAGCGAGTTATGATAACGAGAAAGTTAGCTACGGGCTAGAGGAACCGCGATAAACTCCCTAGTTATTGTGACTTGTGTTTGGGTTTTTTTTTGAAATGCCGAGGAATGGTTACCGTGCTGAGGATAGCTCGACTGTTGAGTCGGTAGGTAAGGGTGTTGGAGAAACCATATGCAGAACATCGAAGCATATACATTTCTGTGAGGGAAGTAATTCATGGCTAAGTTCATTTTCATGTGTTATATAAGGAAGAAGTTTCAGTTCGAATTCAAGTAATGAAAGTAAGAGTTATAAAACTTGAAAGAGAATAAATAAGATATGTAGATATCATGTTAAATCCGTTTCAATCTAAGTCCGAGGATTCGACGCCACTATAATGCATAGTACTTGGAAACCCTACTGATTTTCTTTTGGAATTTATAAAAGACCAGAACGATTTCGAATTGCTTTTGATATTGCTTTCAATGTTTTGAATATAAGCTCTATAAAGAAACTTGCTAAGAACCACAAAATCTTTGCGTAACTTACTAAAGTGTTCGTAATCAGGTTGACTTTTAGATTTAATATATTTTACGTATGCTTTTCGTTTTTGTTTTTTTAAATCGCTGAGTTGTTTATTAATCCAAGGTCGATTCAAGGACTTCTTCTTTGCAAAAACCGGTATATAGTTATCAAAACCCAAAAATATGATTTCATTGAAGCGATGATACATATTTTGTAGATCTAGATACACAAATTCAGTTCGCCAATCGATATTGCAGAAATAGTCATTTAGACCGGTAAAATTAGCTTTAGAGAAATTATACGATTTTAAATCCTGTTTAACATTTTTTGATACATATTGTAACGTGAACCCAACATTTAATACCAATTTCCTAATCGAAAACGTTCAAACGAAAACACAAGCGGCAACACTAGTGTAAGTGTAGAAATATTCTAGCAGAGAAAATGTTTGACAGCCAAAATAGTGGAGAGTGGAGACTATTTGGAAGTTACTGGAGAGTTCTAGATGAAATGTCATTCGATATAAATAGCCCGCCCGAGGCAACCAGAGGGCAGTTTTGATTATAGAGTGATAAAGTGAAGAGTAAATTGTCTACAAGTGATAGTCCAAAAGTCGAGTTGAGATCGAATAAAGTATAGATGTGGGGAAGGCAAAAAGGGGAGCACTAATGAAAACACTTTAGATCAGGTTTAAGTTTTAATTCAGGGTATTTAATGTAATTTAAAGTATTTAATTTGGTACAAAAAGGGTATATCAAATAAAGGGAAATATGTAGTTCAATAATAATTCAATTGTAATTAGATATAACAGTCTTAAGTTGGATTAAGTCGTCGCGTAGCGTTTCCTCGTCACTCGTAGCGGGTTGAGTTTCGTGTGTTCCTCTTCTCATTTTGTGTTGCGCTTTTATCTCCTTCACTATCCAATTGCTGCGGTTCTTATGCCGTTGCAGAAGACAGACCTAGGGGTAGGTTCGATATCCCACATCCGGCCATCCTGAATTAATCTGACTCAAAGTCAGAGTCTTCTTCTGCTTGGATCCATGGCTTCATTAAGTCGGCGGCAGATGATGTTTTGTTTGGACCTTCATGACTTCCAACTTTTTGTAATTCGTAGCGGTCATTTCGCTTGATTTTAACCACTTCGTAGGGTCCTAGGAATTTTGGTTGTACTTTTAGTCCTACGCCAAACTGAGTTCTTTGTTTGGCAACCAGGTCATGAACTGCGTATTTTCTTGCAGGCTTCCGATGTTTATCATAATTCTTTTTGTTTTCCTCTTGGATTCGTTCGATTTGTTGCTTTGCCGCTTGTCGTAAATTTGCTCTTCTGTCTTCAAATTCTTGATAAATCTCCTCCTCCAATCTCTCAGCTAGTTGTATATCTTCGTCGTTTCGCATCGGAACTCCAATTAGAAGCTCGAAGGGTTTTCTTTTTGTGGCTCTGCAGACGGTTGAGTTGATTGCCTTTTGTAGCTTCGAAACATGCTGGTACCATTTCAATGGATTTTCTATGGACAGCTTAGTTAACGTAGCGACGATGATTCTGTTCATGCGTTCAACTTGACCGTTTCCTCTGGGGACTCCCGTAGTAATTTGAATGTGCGAAACCTTTCGTTGGTCACAATAATCTTTGAAATCATTGGAACTGAATGCTGATCCTTTATCTGTGATCACACGAGATGGATTCCCAAAAATGCTTTCCAAAAATACAAGTTTCGTTAGAGCTTCCTGGGTTGTAGTGGATTTCACAGGAAAGATCCAAACAAATTTTGTGAAAGCATCCATTATAACGAGAAGATGTTTGTAGTTCTTGGCTGTTGACGGCATAGGCCCCAGATGGTCGATATGATAGGTGTGTAATGGAACGTCAATTTTCGATATTGGATGAAGAAATCCTTCCTGCTTTCCTCCTTTCCTTACAGCTAGTATACAGGCTACACAATTAGCGATAACCTCTGTGACCTTCTT
Source organism: Melanostoma mellinum (assembly GCA_914767635.1). Taxonomy (NCBI): domain Eukaryota; kingdom Metazoa; phylum Arthropoda; class Insecta; order Diptera; family Syrphidae; genus Melanostoma; species Melanostoma mellinum. The sequence goes on from OU612059.1 coordinate 113,582,924, forward strand.
TTGCAGATTTGGTATGTAATAGCTCTGCTTTAGTTTGTGTTCTACCTTCTGCGCGTTTATGTGTCCAACCTCATGAACCCCACGAATGACCTCCTTCTGCATAGCTTTTGGTACGACCAGCAAATAAACTCCTTGCTCAAACTTATAAAGTACTCCGTTTCAATTTGTGTAATCTTCGTACTGCGTACGCTGCAGAATATTCAAAATTAGCTGGGATGACTCGTCTTTGGCTTGGGCCTTTTTGATTTGATGTAAGATACCCGTATCCACTTCTGTAATCGTGAGAACCCTGCTCAGCGCATCTACATGTCGCATACATTTTCCGGGCCTGTGGTGCACTGTACAGCTAAACTCTTCCAAGAACAAAGCCCACCTCGCAACGCGCGTGCACAGTTCCTTCTTCTTCATTGTAAGCTGAAATGCTTTACAGTCAGTATAGATTTTGAATTCTAGCCCTAGCAAATATACTCGTAGTTTTTCTAGCGATCGGATCACGGCCAGAACCTCCAGTTCATAACTGCTAAACTTTTCTTCAGAAGGGGAGGTCTTATAACTTATGTAAAACACCGGGTGCAGGCCTTGTTCGTGACGTTGAAGTAAAACTGCTCCCAGACCGACCTTGCTTGCATCTGTATGCAACTCTGTTTCCAAATCAGGGTTAAAGAGTTTAAGAACGGGTTCAACACAAAGGGATTCCTTTAGAGCTTCGAAAGAGGACCGCTGCTCCGAACCAAATCTAAAAATCGTACTGCTTTTTCTCGTTAAATCGGATAGCGGTTTAGCTATTGTGGCATAATTCGGTATAAACTTCCGAAAAAAAACCGTTAATCCCAAAAAACTTTGCAGTTTTTTCAAATTTGTCGGCTCTGGAAAGTTTCGAACTGCTATAGTTTTCTCCATAGAAGGCCTAACAGATCCGTTTCCAATTATATGACCAAGGAATTCTATGGATCGCTTGACAAATTTACTTTTGGTCCAATTAAATATAAGCCCATTTTTCGATCCGACCTCAAGGACCTCCTTCAATGTTTCAAGATTTTCCTTTTCACTCATGGACGCAATTATTAAGTCATCAACGTAAATACGCACTCGCTTTTTCCTAATAAGATCCTTGAAAACCGTGTTGATGAACTTTTGGAATACTGCCGGTGAGTTGCAAAGTCCAAACGGCGCTTTGCAAAATTCATACTGACCATCGGGCGTCACAAACGACGTATATTCTCGGCACGAAGGGTGGATATCCACGTGAAAAAACCCGTTTTTAAGATCCAGGCCAGTAAACACCTTTGCATCATATAGATCCTCGATAACTTCCTCAACTATTGGTAGGGGCTGCCTATCTTTAAGAATTTTTGAGTTAAGCTTTCGATAATCAATACAAATTCTGTACGTGTCGTCCTTTTTCTTTACAAGGACTATAGGACTCGCAAACTGCGAACTACTGGGCACTATGATTCCTTCTTCTAGCCACTGTGATATTTGTTCATCCACTACTCGCTTTTCTTTTGGTGCTAGTCTCCTTGGGCGATGGCAAAACTGGCTTTTCATCCTCTAGATAGATTTTCATTTCTACACAAGATGTTTTTGGTTTGATTGGGTTATAATTTTTAATTATTTCAATAATTTCGTTTTTCACCGCCGTATTTTCGATTGCCTCCACATTTAAAACTTTCTTATAATCTGAAACTAGACTTTCCACTTCTATTTTACTTAAGAAATCCTCAAACGTATCCGAGTCAGTATCCTTCTTACATAGTTCTTTTCGACTCAACTCTATGAACCCGTTTTCAATTGTTATGCTAGCATACTTCAAAATTTCAGTTCCTACAATTATGTCATCGGACATCCACTCATCGCTTACAATGTCAAACGTAAATACATAGTCTGCTCCGTTAATCGTAACTTTCAATTGAATCGCACCAATTGATTCATATACATTTTGGCCTAATCCGGTTAAAAGAGTACCTGGCCCATCGAGATTTTTATAAAATTTTGAAAAAATAGAGTTTTTGATAAGGCAGAGTTCGCTTCCTGTATCAAATATAGCACTTAAGTTAATGTCTTCGATTCTTAAAGGCATACGTACAACTGGTGAAGAAACTCTGTTTACTTTAAATGGATTATGAGTTTGTATTTTTTTTGTACAGTTCCTAGATAAATGGCCAAACTCGCTGCAGTTGAAACATCGCGAACCTTTACTTTTATGTGGACAGTTAAATGACATATGTCCCCTAGCCCCACAGACTACACAGCGTTTTTGAGAATTAAATGATTGCTCTTGCGGCGGAGTATTTACTTTTTGCGATACCTCATCAGTTCTTAATATCTGTCTTTGCTGTTTTATTTCACTATATACTTTAAAATTTGACTCAAAAGTTTTTGCTTCATATAAAATAGTTTTATTCGTTATAGAATCGGGAATACCGGCTATAATATACGAAATCAACGATTCCTCATCTACATTCCTCCTATTCGCAATCAACTTCATGGCAAACATATATTCCAAATACGATTCACCATTGACATAATAGATTCTATTAGGTCAATGCGATTCACTATACTTTTTCTTTCTAGCTTCCAACTGTCGATGTATCTGTAAGCAAGAAAGACTTTTCCCGAATTCTCTCTCTAAATGCGCTTTCAATTCGTTCCAGCTGTGAACATTTTTTTCAGATTCAACAGCTAGTTTCGCCGCCCCCTTTAAAAGACGACGCGCGTACAAATACCGTTGAATATCGTTCCACTGACAAACGGTTGCAATGGTTTCGAACTCCTCCAACCAAACTGTAATAGTTTTACCGTGTTCCCCTTTAAACCCTTCCAAAGCTTCTTCGACATCCTTGAAAACAAAATTATTTTGTGGCATTTCAATTTTAGGTTCACTTTCTATTGCGACACTGTCTTTTTTCTCTGAAATTTCTTCTTCGCTTTCACTTTCTATTAAATCCAGCGGTTCATTCGATAAATTCACGTGATCTAACGTTTCTTGTAAGTCTGACATCAATGCCAAATTTAACCGTCCTATCAAATCTTTTTTTCGCCTACAATGCGTTGGAAGATTTTTTTCTTTTAGAATTGCTTTTAATTGCCGAGTATTTAGGTTTTCAATATTCATTTAGTTATTAAATTAAAGCATACAATTTATTCATATTTACTAGTAAAATAAAATGATACTTATCGTAGAATAATGTCTTCTTTTGTGTACACATGTAGGTGTGGGGTAATCAAGCTCTGTTTTTTAACACTTTTTTCCACTTTTTTTTTCACTTATTCATAACCGAGCCGATGATTTGAAATGGGAAAGAGATTTTAAACACTTCTGACACCATGTGGGGAAGGCAAAAAGGGGAGCACTAATGAAAACACTTTAGATCAGGTTTAAGTTTTAATTCACGGTATTTAATGTAATTTAAAGTATTTAATTTGGTACAAAAAGGGTATATCAAATAAAGGGAAATATGTAGATCAATAATAATTCAATTGTAATTAGATATAACAGTCTTAAGTTGGATTAAGTCGTCGCGTAGCGTTTCCTCGTCACTCGTAGCGGGTTGAGTTTCGTGTGTTCCTCTTCTCATTTTGTGTTGCGCTTTTATCTCCTTCACTATCCAATTGCTGCGGTTCTTATGCCGTTGCAGAAGACAGACCTAGGGGTAGGTTCGATATCCCACATAGATACTGAATAAAAGTGGTTGAAATAAATTGAAAAGTGAAGTTTTATCATTCGAACTAAGCGCACGTTACATTGGTGTCAGAAGTGTAAATAAAACTTATTTAAAAAAAAAACGTGTTGCCTAGTAAAGTGTAAACAAAAAAAAAAAAAAGTAAAACGAAAAATAAAAACAATATACAGTGAAAATGGGTAAGTTGTAAGAAGAGCTCAACTGCATTGAGCTTAAAAGTGAGTTAGGTAAGCGAAATCTTTCTAGAGCGGGACCGAAAAATGAGCTCGTCCTGCGCTTGTGTAAATATTTGGAACAGCTAGGGGAAGACGTAAACACTTTTGTTTTTGAAACAGAAGTGGAGGAAGAGGAAGTAAGTGAAAGTGTAGATTTTTCTAGTATGATGAAACTCTTGTTAGAGCAGCGAAACGAACAAAAAAAGGAACAGCAGAATGTTCTGGAACAACTTGAAGCAAAACGAAACGAGCAAAAGAAGCTGATTGAAGAACAACGAAACGAGCAAAAGAAGGAACAGCAGAATGTTCTGGAACAACTTGAAGCACAACAAAACGAGCAAAAGAAGGAACAGCAGAATGTTCTCGAACGACTCGAAGTACAACAAAAGAATCTGGAAGAGCAACGAAACGAGCAAAAGAAGGAACAACAGAATATTCTCGAAAGACTTGAGGCGCAACAGAATGTTTTGGAAGGCCAGAAAAACATTCTAGAAGGCAAATTGGGCAACATTGAGAAAAATGTATGTGCCCTTGACGAACGAGTTGAAGGTGTGGAAAAACAGCTTTCTGTTGTAGAGAATCGTTTGGAAAGCCGATGCGATAAACAGTTCTCTGTTCTGTCCAAGGAATTAGACCAGATCCGGAAAATAAAAATTCGAGAATCTGCTGGAGAGTTTGCAAGGAAAAAGGAGATGAAACCCCCAACATTTGATGGACAGTCTTCTTGGCCAGTTTACAAGAGACAATTTGAGGCAGCCGCGACAACAAATGGCTGGGATGACGAAGACAAGTACATTGCACTGACTCTTGCTCTAAGAGGCCCGCTGAAATACTTCAAACAGTTCCAGCTGGTAAGAGCGGCGATTTCAGCTCTCTCGTGGCAGCTATAGATAAACGCTTTGGAGATAGCCACTTGAAATAAGTCTTCCGAGTCGCACTCAATAACAGAATCCAGAAAAGGGGTGAAAGTCTACAGCAGCTCCAGGTAGACGTCGAAAGACTGGTTCGCCTGGCATACCCGGATGCTGGAGAAGAAATCATCAACCAGCTTGCTGTTGAGTCCTTTGTTCGTGCCATTTCCGATATACATCTTCAGAGGTCTGTGCGAACTGCTAGAACACGTACTCTTTCTGAAACTTTAGCATTGGCATTGACAATTGAAGCAGCAGAACAGGCTTCTCATGGAGTACATCGACTTAGAGAAGCCATAGTCGAAGAGTGCTCGTGCCAAAGAGCTGAAATACAAAAGAACCAGCGGGGCGGACTAGCACGATGTTGGAACTGCAACAAGACTGGGCACTTACACCGTCAATGCCGACCAATAAGTAAAGCCACTTGTCAACATTGTGGAACCAAGAGATCCAACCCAGAGCAAGGTAGTAACAACACCAGTGTTGCTTATCAATCCGTTTCCCATCAGGGAAACGAGTAAGAACCAACTTTGAGGGGCTGAGGCTTGTTTCTTGTATCGATGGCCCCAGAACCACCATCCAGGTCTCTCAGACCAAACGAGACAACAAAAGTCTGACTGTGGAGACTACTATTAACGGCAACAAACATGTGGCTACCATCGACACCGGTGCCACAGCATCCATAGTACGTCGATACCTGGTAAAGATGACGTGGCTTCATAACACCAATAGCTACCGTCTAAGAACCGCAATGGGAGAAGCAGCAAGAGTATACGGAGAAGTGAGTCTTAAGATCCCACTGGCCGATCTAGTGTTTACTCATCAATTCCTGGTGGCAGATATATGTGACGATTGCATCATTGGAATCGGCTTTATGAAACAGCACGGAGTTATTTTGGACATCGGTAATCAGGTTTTGAAGTACCAAAATAAGGAACTTCCAATGACCTATTCGAACGAAAGTACGTCGACACTGAGGACTGTCATCACGGAAGATCTGATCAGGTTTTGAAGTACCAAAATAAGGAACTTCCAATGACCTATTCGAACGAAAGTACGTCGACACTGAGGACTGTCATCACGGAAGATCTGATTCTGCCTCCTTCTTCTGAAGTGTTCGTTTGGATAAAACTGGAAGGTGAGTTTGGAAGCCTTCGATACCTCATGGTGGAACCAGACCCAGAGTGTTCCTCACAAAGCGTCATCATTGGGAAAACACTGGTAGCACCGAAAAACAAAATGGTCCCCGTACGATTACTAAACACCAGACCGTACGATGTTAAGTTGAAGAAAGGAGAAGTCGTTGGACGTAGCGAATCGGTTGCAGCAATTACGAAGATCACAGACGAAGCCCCGAGAAAAACTATAACTCCGGAGGAGCTCAAAACCATCAGAGCTAAAATACTGAATTCATCCAACCTTGATCACCAACAAACAAGGATGGCTGAAAATCTCCTACAAGAGTACACTGACATCTTCGCATCGCAAAAGGGAAAATATGGTAGGGAACAGTTGGTGCAGCATCGCATCAACACAGGAGATGCAAGACCGATTCGTCAATCCGCAAGACGCCTTCCACTGGCCAAACAAGGTGAGGTTGAGGAAATGATAACAGCAATGAAAAAGGACGGTCTTATCGAAAATTCCAAAAGTCCTTGGGCTTCACCAGTGGTGCTAGTGAAAAAGAAAGACGGAAGCACTCGTTTTTGTGTGGACTACCGAAGGCTGAAAGATGTGACTAAGAAGGACAGCTATCCCTTGCCGAGAATCAGAGATACCCTGGATGCCATGGAGGGAGCCCAGTGGTTTTCGACGCTGGACTTGAAGAGTGGATATTGGCAAGTTGATATCCACCCTGATGATCGGGAAAAGACGGCGTTCTCTACAGGTAATGGGCTCTGGCAGTTTAAAGTTATGCCGTTTGGGCTATGCAACGCTCCGGCAACATTCGAGCGTTTGATGGAGTGCGTTCTTCAAGGACTGACGTGGAAAGCGTGCCTTGTCTACTTGGACGATGTCATTGTTTACGGGAAAACATTTGACCAACATTGCAAGAACCTAAAAGCCGTGTTTCAGAGACTTCGAGAGGCTAACCTTAAACTGAGTCCGGAAAAATGTGCACTTTTAAAAACCGAAGTTAAGTATTTGGGACACATCATCTCTTCCCAAGGAGTGAAAACTGATCCTGAAAAAGTTGACTCCGTCAAAAATTGGCCAGCACCGCAGGACAAACATCAACTCTGAAGCTTTCTTGATCTTGCCACATATAACCGATGTTTTGTTAAGAACTTTGCTGGAGTTGCAGAGAGTTTGCATCAGCTCACCGAAAAAAGGGAAGCAGTTTAAATGGTCAGGTGAGTGTGAGAAATCTTTTCAGGAACTCAAATACCGCCTCTGTAACGCTCCAGTGCTGGCACATCCAACACCTGGCAAAACATTCATCATCGACGCTGATGCAAGCAACGTTGGAATCGGGGCGGTACTATCCCAAGTGCATGATGGCGAAGAGAAAGTGGTGGCATATTACAGCAAGGTTCTCTCGAAGCCCGAAAGAAACTACTGCGTGACCAGAAGGGAACTGCTAGCTCTTATCTTGGCTACAAAGCACTTCCATAAGTACATCTATGGACAGAAATTCCTTCTGCGGACAGACCATGGTGCTCTGAACTGGCTGTTGAACTTCAAAAATCTAGAAGGTCAAGTCGCAAGGTGGATAGAAGGACTGCAGACTTATGATTACCAGATTCAACATCGCAGAGGAAAGTTGCACTCAAACGCTGACGCATTATCCCGAAGACCTTGCAAAGTGGATTGCAAGCATTGTAGGCGGCAAGAAGACAAAGAAAATATTACCGCTCAACGATTAAGAGCTGACTCAATATGCGGATGGAGCAATGAGGAAGTGAGGACTGCTCAACAGGAGGATCCAGATATCGAACCCATTCTCGCATGGAAAGAAAATGAAGAGAAACCTGAATGGGGAGACATTTCTGACAGGAGTCCAGTTCTCAAAGCCTATTGGGCACAGTGGGACTCACTATATGTGCAAGAAGGTGTCCTCAGGCGAAGATGGGAATCCGCTGACGGTAAGTCATATGTGATGCAGCTGATCGTACCGCAATCGAAATTCAGTGAAGTTCTTCGGGAGATGCATGACGGACCTTCTGGAGGCCACCTGGGAGTAAACAAAACACTGGAGAAGGTGCGACATCGGTTCTACTGGTTACATGCTAGAGATGACGTGGAGAAGTGGTGCCGAACATGTGACAAGTGTGCTGCAACCAAAGGACCAGGTAGGAAGACTCAAGGTAAGATGCACCAGTACAACGTTGGATCGTCTTTTGAGAGGATTGCAGTAGATGTGGCTGGGCCTTTTCCAGAGACCAACGCTGGAAACAAGTACATTCTGGTTGTAATGGACTATTTTAGCAAGTGGCCTGAGGCGTATTGTGTTTATCTGGGTGAGTAGGTTTGGCGTGCCTATGGAACTCCATTCCGACCAAGGGAGGAACTTTGAATCAAACATCTTCCAAGGAGTGTGCGGACTACTTGGCATTAAGAAGACAAGGACCACACCGCTTCATCCACAATCTGATGGGATTGTTGAAAGATTCAACCGGACCTTGAAAGATCACCTCACCAAGGTCGTAGGCGACTACCAAAGAGACTGGGATAGGCACGTACCGCTATTCCTGATGGGCTATAGAAGTGCAGTACATAACTCGACAGGACAAACACCACTCTGACATCCTGTTCAGGAAAACCATGCGGCTGCCCAGCGAACTCAAATTTGGATGCCCCACAGAGGAGCCACAGGACACGAACAAGTATGTGGACGACCTCAAGGAGAGGCTCGCTGACATCCAGAAAAGAACAAGGGAACGGATGAAAACCTACAGCGACCTGATGAAGACACGGTACGACACAAAAGCGACAACGTCAGGATTCCAAGCAGGAGATCGTGTGTGGCTTTATAATCCTCATCGTCAAAAGGGATTGTCACCGAAACTTCAGCAAAACTGGGAAGGTCCTTATACTGTTGTCACGAGGATTAACGACGTGGTTTACCGCATCCAAAGAGGACTAAGAGGCAAGTTAAAAGTAGTTCATTGTGAACGGCTGCATCGATATAGTGGCGAGGCTGCAGATGGAATTATTCGAGACGAACAATCTTAAGGAGGGGGCAGTGTAAGAGAAAATGTTTGACAGCCAAAATAGTGGAGAGTGGAGACTATGTGGAAGTTACTGGAGAGTTCTATATGAAATGTTATTCGATATAAATAGCCCGCCCGAGGCAACTAGAGGGCAGTTTTGATTATAGAGTGATAAAGTGAAGAGTACATTGTCTGCAAGTGATAGTCCAAAAGTCGAGTTGAGATCGAATAAAGTATAGATACTGAATAAAAGTGGTTGAAATAAATTGAAAAGTGAAGTTTTATTATTCGAACTAAGCGCACGTTACAATATGTATAAAACTCTATTTCAAAGAACAATTCCGTGTGATGAATAGAATCATTCAGCAAGGAAAAGGGAAGTCCAATATCTTTCCTAAAAAATTGGGGATATGATTAAATTGCATCAAATTTAAAGAATACAGATAATCTATAAAAATAATTTCAAAAGTTTGTTTCATGTTAAACGGCAGAAGCATTTTCTCAGATTCTGAATATTTCCACTTTAATTCAGATAAGTTAAAGTCACCTAAGACACAAATATTGTCTGAGTCAATGCAAATACTGTTGATAAAATCAATATTGGATATACGTTTTTCATACAATTCTATAGAGCTACTTGGAGGCACATAACTTACAATAAAGAATAGATTTGACTTATGTGGCATGTTTACTTTGAGAGAGATGCAAACCTGTTCAATCTCTACTGATGGCAAGGTTACTTCTGTACAACACATATGCAAGCGTACAGCAACAATTTTCCCACCTCCTCTATCACAAGCTGATTGACAACGATCACGACGATAAGTATTGTAGTTCTACAACCAAAGAGTTCAGTGGAAGCGATTCCATTGTACAGCCAGGACTCGACAATGAAGATTATATCATAATAGCTATTGCTTGTATTTTTAAAAAGATCAGATACTTTAGTTCTGAGACCACTAGCGTTATGGTAATAAATCTTTAATGATGAAAAACTAAGATTTTGAGGAGGCGACGGTTTTAATGAAACCGGATGTAGACGTAGAGCATCGTATGATTCCCCTTCAGTTAACTTTGGGTCTTCGTTTCTTGCTACGAAAAAAATCGTGGACAACCGTATGTAAGGGCCAAAGCGAGCTGTCATTTAGCATATTATATAAATCGAGATCCCTTCCAACTTTAATCTCGAAAGAAGATTAATCCTTATCAGGAGACATGTTAAACTTCCTTATGTTGATGTTTGATAAATTTGCAGTTGATAGATGTTTTTTTGAAATATAATTTTTTATCAGATCCACTGAAGTGGCTTGGGAAAGCCGAGAAATAAAAATGCTCTTGGCAGGTGGCAAGGCGATGAGTTCTTCCATGAAGATACGTTCAACGCTGGATTATTATCAGAAGGTGGTATTGCTAGTGTGTTAGAAAACCCCTCATCCACAATGGAAGCTGTTGGGGTATCTAGTGGTCCGTTAGCAATTAATCCACTGGAAAGATCACACACTGGAGTTGAGGCACTTACGACGCGTTTATCAACAGAGTTTTTGGACGTTCCAGATCTTAGTACTCTGGGTTCAAAAGTAGTTTGCTGTTTTCGTTGACGTTGTTTTTGCATTTGTTGTTGATGCTGGTGTTGATATTGTTGTTGTTGTTGTTGTTGTTGTTGTTGTTGTTGTTGTTGTTGTTGTTGTTGTTGTTGTTGTTGTTGTTGTTGTTGTTGTTGTTGTTGTTGTTGTTGTTGTTGTTGTTGTTGTTGTTGTTGTTGTTGTTGTTGTTGTTGTTGTTGTTGTTGTTGTTGTTGTTGTTGTTGTTGTTGTTGTTGTTGTTGTTGTTGTTGTTGTTGTTGTTGTTGTTGTTGTTGTTGTTGTTGTTGTTGTTGTTGTTGTTGTTGTTGTTGTTGTTGTTGTTGTTGTTGTTGTTGTTGTTGTTGTTGTTGTTGTTGTTGTTGTTGTTGTTGTTGTTGTTGTTGTTGTTGTTGTTGCTGTTGTTGTTGTTGTTGTTGTTGTTGTTGTTGCTGTTGTTGTTGTTGTTGTTGTTGTTGTTGCTGTT